>VDFB02075321.1:365030282-365114965 GCA_007258455.2 Sequoia sempervirens
ACAAAATCTTGTGGCCTCTGGCTTTCTTTGATTGATGCCATGTAGTAGCATCCAATGGTGTCATAATCAACTTTACTATGACAAGATCGTGCAAGATTATAATATGAGTGAGATTTCACGAGAGGGTGGTTAGTTGAAACAAGAGTTGTCTCAATCAATTGTTCCACAAGAAAATGCTGCCCTATGAAGAAAAAATGGTTTGCTAAATGATTCAATGCCATTGCATAGTACGGGTATAATTCAAAGGCTCTACACATCTTTTCCATTCCTTCATGAACACTACCTTTTTCACTAACTGTGAGAATCCTGCAATTAAAAAATGCACAAAACTGACCACATAGATTTTTCCCCATTTCAAATAGCAAAATTGCCAAAAAAATGCATTTAAAGCCTCTAAAAAAATGCAAATAAAATCATGTCTATTTTCACACCAAAAAAAGACCATGAGACCATAGCTTGTTGCTTACTATTATGCTTTGATATATTTTTTCCAAGTATCCATAACTTGTTTGAAATCACCTGTTTTAGGATTTTAGCCATAGCAGCAAGGCAATGAACTGTTTGATAAAATGCTTTGGTAAACATGTATGAAAAATGTGGTAGCATAGACAAGGCAATAAACATTGGAAAAAATGCCTCAAAGAAATGTGGGCTCATGGTGATGGAATGCCATGACAAGTGAATTGTTATGGATTCTCATGGAATTCCATCACTATGAGACCACATTTCTTTGAGGCATTTTTTCAACCAATTCACTGCATTGTCTATGCTATTGCTTACTATTATTCTTTGATAGATTTTTTCCAAGCATCCATAGCTTGTTCGAAAGCACTTGTTTTAGGCTTTTAGCCATAGCAACAAGGCAATGAACTATTTGATAAAATGATTTGGTAGAAATATGTAAGAAAAATGTGGTAGCATAGACAAGGCAGTGAACTGTTTGAAAAATGCCTCAAAGAAATGTGGTCTCATGGAATGCCATGACAAGCAAATGCAATTGGCAGCTCCTAGTTATTAGTTATGCAATGTGAAGTAATTGCATAATTGCTTAGGTTGAATTTGTAAAAACTATATTGTAATTGAAATTTTGTCATCTATCAACATCTAGTTATTAGTTATGCAATGTGAAGTAATGCTTTGAGTTTGAAAGATGTGCAATGCAATGTAATCAGCAATGTAGATGATTATGATGATGTTTTGTCACCTTAACTAGCCTGTCACCTTAAGAGGTTAGCTTGTCACCTAAACATTGGTTATATGTATGGTGCAATTTATTATTGAATATAATTCATTCTTCTTAGTTTTCTTACTTTTGTTGAAATTAATTTTGTTTATTTAGAATATAATTTCTTGTATGTCCTATATGTTTTCTAGATGCTAGAATTTTCTTGTATGTCCTAGATGATAGATTTAGTTTGTAATATAGCTTCTAGCCTCCACATGCATTGAATATGCTTGTGTGAAGGAAACAGTAATGAACATTTGTGATTTAATAATACATATAGATATCTCAACATTAGGTGAACTAAGCCTCCTCATTACAAACAAAGAAATGATCTCTTGGGTATGACTGACACTGAAAACTAAAACTAAGAGACTGCAAAATTAGAAAATTGTTCAATCTTTTCAATAAAACGATATCTAAAATAATACATTCATAATATTCGAGACCACAACTTATAATATCATACATAGTATTATGAACAAATAATTGATACCAATTCATAATATACCCCTATATTCCAACCTAAAATACATAAAAAATCCAATCATACACAATATTATCAACAAATAATTGAGACTAGAATTTGAGCACCAAATTAAATCTTCTTGTCCATTGATTGCTTCAAATAGACATTACAATATAACATAAGTCTCCTCATATATGTTTCTATAAATGCCTATGATGATGATATCAAAATTCAGTCTTGGTTTCTATTTTATAAGAGAAGCAACAAGCTTCATACCATTATAAAATATGACATCTTTTCAAAATTCATGCCTCTTCATATAAACTAGCCTAAACATTAGTTTTTCTTAAAACATAAAATAGAGAAAGTAGATAACTAATGAAGTCTGCAACACTCATGGCACCATAGTCCGTTAATCTTCGTAAGGCACCAGTGATCACTGAAGATTTGTTCAAGGTCCTTTCTCCATATTAATGTATCTAAATGTGCAGTTCTTCCACTGTGACAACCCCAAGGCCGGGAGGACCCAAATACTTTTTCTCCCACTCATACACTGTATAATCATGTGGCCATTTGTATTCTTGAATTTTCAATATATTTGCAAGGTGAATCTTCCATTAGCTATCTAGTAATGCCCTGCCATCCATGATAAACTTAGAATATCCAACATCTAATGCTATTACTCCATCCATGATTAAGTCGAACATGTCAAGACTCAACTCACCATCCTTTTATATGTGAGTGATGCATTATGGAACAATATGGGAAAAATCACTCTTCCATTCATTTAGGTCCTTCAAGTGGTCATCGTCTTTCAATATTTTTGGCACAAACCACTGCTTCAGAGTATGAAATGAATCTATTCTTGTTCTGATCTTTTGGTCCTCTCCTTGTATATATTGGGATTCATCTATAACTATTTTGGCCAACTACTCTATAGGTTTTAATGCTGCAAGAGCCTCAGTACTCCTATGTAAGATTTTGCACAAGGTTACCAATGTGTGGTGTATGGGCTTCCAGTTCTTAAAAAGGGGATCTAGTATGGGTACATGTGTTTTCATCTGATCAATTTCCTGTGTCAATGAGCTATAGCAATCATACACACTTTCCAAATTATCCACAATTAGCTTTATCCTTTGCTCGAGGACCTTCTCTAAAACATTGTAGATTTGCTTATTCACTCCTTTCTTACCCTCATTGTTGGCTTTCTTTAGCTCTTCAATCTCCTGTCTAAGAATGCTCACTTGTTTAGTAGAAGCACTTTCTATATCAACTGGTGGAGCAGGAGGAGGTTGGTATAACATTATTTCCTTGTTCTATGAGGGGCTTGCTCCTTTCAATTGTTCCTTCAAGTTCACATTTTCCATGAATAATTTATTGACTTCATCATTTAAAAAACTTTTGTTCCTTTTCGTACTCTCCCAATCTAGCTTCCATCTCCTTAACTGTAGCTTGGGTGAACATAGTTAAATGCATTGTCATGGTTGCAACTTCTAGAGGAGATGTATTTATCCTTTAATGTTTTCACCATAGTTGTCCCTTTCATTTCCTACACTACATCTAGTAACCATGGCTTTTGTGTACTCTTTTGTTTGGACCAGAATGCCAAGGTTTCAATCTTAGGGTTATACCTTGTGCCACTTACCCCTTCACTTGAGAGTCAAACTCAACAATCAACATTGAGTCTTCCTGTGTTCTCACTTGATCAAGTAAAAACATTTTCTTTAATTCCATACCAGGGACAATAAGTATATTAATTTTCAAAATAATCTCTTTAGCCTCTTGTGGGCTGACATCAATATTATCAATCCTTAATTCATTAAAAGTTTGGGCTACTATCTAGTCATGTTGGGATTCCCCAGCTCCCATCTTATTTATTTCAACCCTCGCTTTAAACTCTCTCATTTTCATATTAATCCAAAAGTATTTAAATTCAGGGGTTTTGATAAATTCATCATCTTCCAAGAACCTGAGAGTTGCAATTACCCTCTCATCCTCATGCATTTCTCTTCTCCTTATACCTGAATATCGGCTCTAGCTTCAGTCCTATGGTCTTCAATTTTAGGCATAGGTTGGTCCACTTCGACATCATCCTTGAAATGTCTTAACACATCAACTACTTCTTCTGTATCTCCAATCTCCTCACTTATTTCGTAGGAAACAAGTGGTTCTATCTCTTGTGTCTTGTTTTTTAGAAGGTGGTTGTTCAAAAGGTGATCCTAGAGAAGCATGACATACTGGGACAATATCTGGAGTTGGTTTTGTAATTACAATACCACTCAGCCTTTTGGGAGAAAATTTGGAAGGTCTCCCCATCCCCATCTCTGTTGCAGTCTTTTATAATTCATGAAACCTATCAATCATCATTTCAATCCTCTCGAGAGGATCTGCTTCATCTACGAAATACCCCAAGAAGTCACTGTGCTTCATCTTTCTTTCTTCCTTAATCCTTTTCATAATTTCCCATTTTCTCCTCCTCTCATATACCTCTTGAGGAGTGAAACAACTTCTGATTACATCTTCTTCATAATCAATTTGGTGAGCAGCCATAGCCTTGGTAAGGATGGTATGTCTTACAAAATTCATGTGACCCTCAAGGTCAAAAGATCTTTCCTTTCCAGACTCTAAAGAGTACCTTGTTTTTAGATAATTCTACAACTCTTCAAGTGTATCAAATCCCAATGATAGTTCCCCACATGTTGTCGAATTGGGTTGAAATGTACCCTTCCTTTGTTTATGCATGACATCCTTTTCCATCCATATAATCTACCACATGAACTCTAAAAAGGCTAATCAAAGGGGGACAAACTTTGGCAATATATGTGGGGCCTGTGGGAATCCATAAATCCTAATTATTGTGATATCTGGTAGAAAAAACCAATCACCGAAGTTATGAGTATGACCTTGCTTAGGTTTCAAAGCCAAAGGTCTTAATAGTTTTAGCACAAGTGTGTGTAGACTTGGTGGTTGGTGGCCAAGAAATCTCATAATTTTGTACACAAATTCATCATGAAATATCACATAATTTGAATTCTTACATTTGTTGTCCCATATATAACACCATTGCTGCACTGGCAGCAAATTCCCCTGTTGTTCAATCTTACCCAAACACATCATATTGCTCCATCTATCTTTATTCTGGTATAATATCAAGTGGCACAACAAAGAATATTGGCTGAATGTTATTGGGGCTCTATTTTCCCTGACTTGCAGAAATCCTTCATGCAATGCTTTCTCAAGATATGAGGCAAAATCATATTCAATGTTTGTCTTAGGGTTTTGGATCCTCATAGCCATCATCATTAAACTAACTGGCATTTGATCTTGTGCATCTATCCCAAGTACTTGAAAGACAAAAAAGTAGGTTTTCTTGAAATAGAATTAGAAATCTATGAGAGCAAATGGTTTAGTAGCAGAAGGGAATATAGGAATCACCCTATTGTTCACACCCCTTTTCATGTAAATGGGGAGTTCATCACTTCTATAGGTTCTACTCAATCTAGTATATTCTTCTTCACTTCTTTGTAAATCAATTTTAGTCAAGGCTTTTTGGTTTAGGTGAAAACATTCAATGATGGCCTCTTTATTCAACACAACTAATGGTGAACCATTTGGCAATCTCACAGACCTAGTAGCAAGATGATAACTCTGAGCCAATACTCTGATGAACTCTAAATCTATAAAAAATTTTGGGACAATTAACTTGGAAAAATCTAATGCCCATGGATTTGACACTGTAATCTTGTCCTCCCTTTTTTCATAAAAGTACTAGAGCAGTTCCCACCCAGAGATAGGGATAAGTGCATCTCTACAACCATGAGCCACATCTTTAAAAAAATTCTTAAATCCTCTAGCATTTGATTCAAGGAGTATATCCAGGATAGACTGTTGTAAGGACCTCTTTTTAACCTTATATTCTTCCTTTCTAGTTTCAAGTTCTTTCTTCTTGGGCATAATGATGTCCTTTTTAGTTTTAGGTTCTTTCTTCTTGGGCAGCATGATGTTTAACTATATTACTTCTCCTATATTTCTGAAATGCAAAATTCCAAACAATATTGTACTCATAAAACTTAATTCACGGTTTAACTATCTTACTTCTCCTATAATTTTGAAATGCAGAATTCCAAACAATCTTGTACTCGTAAAACTTAATTCACAACAAGTTATGTGCACTTACCCGGGTTACGATGGTTGTAGAGCTTAACCTCCTCAAACTCCCAACTCATCGCACGATAATTTTTGCAAATGAGTGCAAAGAGAATGTCGAATTCTTGGTTTAATGGCTTCTGAGCTCAGTCATGTCAACATTAATATCAACCTTATGCCAAATATTTTGCTCATAGTTCAAGTTTGAACATACACCATCGATCTTACAAGATTGGAGGGTTGATGTGATTCATGCATTTAATATCGCTTTATCACCACCACTTTCTATAACTGTCACAAGATAGAGGGGTATAAATCGCTATACCGCATGCTTCTTTGCATTTCACTGCAGGGTAGCAGGATCCTTACCTCTATACCGCAAGCTCGACTTGTTTAACCCATTGTATTGTGATTTACATTAACGGTTGCATATGGCTTACCACCATATCACATGTTTCGTCACATCCTTCCGCGATATAGGGGTTCATACTTCCCTACCACATGCCTTTATGATCTTCCTCGCAGGATGGCAGGTTACCCCACTATACCACACCCTTCATTTTTCCTTCTCGCAGTATGGCGGTTTATGATGTATTTAAATTATCTCATATTTCCCAACCGCATCCTTATCATAATACTTCCTTGGTATGGCGGTAAATATCTTCATGTTGTTTGTTACACACCGCCAGCTTGCCAAGGGTTCAGATTATTGCTGAGGGATCGTGGTAATAGACTGTTAAGGGATTTGGAATGTTTTTACCTAGACATGTTTTTGCTTAAGTATATATGATGAATTTTTGGCTTTGAATAGGTCTTTCAGTGTCAGTTAGACCTAAAAAATTTATATATTTTTTTTACAGTGGGGAGGCTCAGTAAAAAATAAAAAGGAATATAAGGGTCAAGACTCAGGTCATGGAGCTCAAGGTTAATTGTGATGATGGAACTAGGCAAAATTTTAAGGTCGTAACACACCTCATGATGAACTAGACTATGTTTTTCCTTCATCCTGCTTGTGTTATGTTTTTATGAGTTCTTTTCTTGTGAATATATCCTCGAGGAATTTTTTTTTGATACCTGTAATTGTAAACATCTTCTTGGTTTTTGACTGCAAATTATTTTTAATTTGTAAACTAAATTCTATTTTAAGTTTTCATTTGTAGTTATCAACGGATTGAAAATCAACAGTTATCAAATTATGAACTCAATAATGTTTTACTAATTCAAGTTGTTTATTTATACATTATTGTTTATTTGGACTTCAGGAAATGAAGACAAGGACTATAAGGCGCAAATTAGATGATAGTGATCATAATGCTGAAATTCCAGTGACAAAATATGAGTGTGCACGTAGAGAAAAAGTTGCCAAGAATAATGAATATTTATTGAGTCTTGGTTTGACAAATGGGCAAGTTGTAAATCCACCAATTAGTATATTATTTGTTTAGTAGTGTTTAATGAAATTTTATAGGAAAGAGCTTTACGTATATAAGACATAATATGATATATTTTTTGTTTTATAGGAAACAAAAAGAGTGCAAATAAAATGCAGAGAAAAAACAAAAGGAAAGAAAAAATACAGTGTCGCCATCTCGTAGAAGCCAACACTTCTGTGATTCAACAAATGCAGTTGGTGAAAACAATAGTTGTGATGATGTGCAACCTGGTATAGCACATGGTGATGTGCAACTTGATATAGCACATGGTGATGTGCATCCTGATATAGCACGTGGTGATGTGCATCCTGATATAGCACGTGGTGATGTGCATCCTGATATAGCACGTGGTGATGTGCATCCTGATATAGCACATGGTGATATGCATCCCGATATAGCACATGGTGATGTGCAAAGTTGTGATGATCTCTTAAAACTAAGTCTAAGAGAGATTATTGAAAAACATTAGGGCAAAGGAACAACAGGTCTGCAGATGTTTTATTCAACATTACGGGATGTGCTATGAAATTTGCAAAGAACGGTACTGATCTACCTACTCATGCCACACCTGATGTGGCCAAGGAGCATGAAGTTCCATTTAATGAAATTCATGAACAGAGACCACTTGCATATGTTGTGCCTCAGAGTGCACCTGTTGCATCTAGAACTTTTGATGGAGCTAGTGGATCAGCTAGAAATACTAGTAATGGTAATTTAATAGAAGATGTGGATGCTTTTGTCAAAAGAAAAAGACTGACTCAAGATTTGTACAAATCTACAGAGAGGAATGTAAAAGAAATAAAATTAGAAGGCAAGAAGTCATTCTTGCTTGAGGTATCGAGAGATGGTGAGTCCATTGGGCCAAATGCTGCAAAGTGGTTCATTGAGTTGGGTGTAAGATGTAGGGCCATTTGGATATTTGCAAATCAAGTTTTGCAGAGCAAGATCCACGAGCTTGGAAAATGCTATACAAAAAATGGAAAATGCTTTTGAGACTATTGGTGGACAAATATCTATAAAATATTGCAAGAAAAGGATGAGAATTTTGATGAACAATTATGATATAGTTGTAGAAAAAACAATCATGGAGGGAAAAGTGAGGTTAGACTCCACTCTATCTCCCAAAGAGTGGGAGGCACTGAGAGAAAGTATGTATTCCGAAGAATATTTGGCAAAGAGTAATAAAGGCAGGAGAGCAGGAGATAATGTGATGGTTGGATATACATTTGGTTGAGGTGGGTTGCATGCCAAAAATGACAAATTTGCAGTAAGTGTATAGCTTTTTGGTTCAATTTACCTTGTGTTATTTATTTCAATTTTTTATTGAACTGGCTATATGTTGAAATTGACATTGTATTTTAGGTGGAAAATAGTAATAGGGAAGTAGGTGCAAAATATATTGTCAATTATATGGTTGCACTAGATGCTAGTAAATCTAAGAGTAGGATGAAGTGGAAATCTAGTTCGTCAACAGAGATTTCATAGACATTTGTTCAATGCCCAGTAGGAGCCTCTGTAGATCATGTCAACTCAAATGAACTAGGGTACCAAAAGGTAATGAGTTACATACTCAGTCTCACTCAACAAGTTACGCAGTTGGTTGAATCCGTTAACCCTATAGTTTCTGCATGGAATGAGCATAAATCCATGGATTCAGATGAGGTAAGAGGCTCTATTGATCTCATTTCTTCTTGTTTGGAAATTCTATATACAAATGCCTCTTAATATGTAGATTATTGAAATATAAGCATAGGAGAATCCAACCTAGTTTCTTTATTGTTGTAGTGTTCTAAATTTTTTTCTTTTGGACAAATTTATAGCTTGCATTCTTTACTTGACTATTGAATGCTTTGTATACTTTTTTGCACGATAGTTAAACCACATGCAGAGCAATTTTATCAAAGCAATAGGAAAACAAAAACACCTTCATGATGTCAACAAAGCTGCCGATATTGATAGTGATGAAGTGGACAAGAATGCACAACACAGTCATCTTAGTTGTCCTGAAGTTGAGGTAATTAATATAATAGTTGTCAGTTATTTGTCCAAATTTTTTGTCATTCTTAATGCTTAAAATCTTCTTTTGGACAAAAAATTATAGATTTTGTATTCTTTAAGTTGTAAGTTAATCTATCTCAATGTTTTTTCATTCTTCTTTTGGATAAAAATTTATAGCTTTTGCATTTTTTAAGTTGTAAGTTAATTTGTCCCAATGTTTTGTCATTCTTCATGCTTAAAATGTTCTTTTAGACAAAAAATTATAGCTTTTGCATTATTTACTTGACTTATATTAATTTTTGCATGATGATTAAACCACATGATGTCGAGCAATTATACGAGAGCAAGACAAAAAGAAAAAGGCCCTGTCAATAGAACTCTCTGCAAAGCTATACAACTTCATGTCTACAATGACATTGATAGTGATTATGATGATGAACTCAATGGGCATGCACATGATATTCATAGTGGTAGTCATGCTAAACTCGAGGTGAGTGCTGTAAAACCACATGCAAGTACTATTCAAGTAAGTAATGGTTGTTTTATTATGTAAATAAGGGTAATCATTACCTATTTGATAGAAGCTGGTTAGAATAGTAGTGAAGTGTAATTAGCTAGTATACATAGATTATGGAAATAAGGGAGAACATATAACTTACATATGGAAGCTTAGAGCTTAGTTGTAATAGAGTGTTTTATAAAAGCACATACAAAAGCTGATTTGTTCCAAGACATAAGACACTGCATACAACTATCAAAAACAATATAATGTGTGGTTTATATCTCAATACAATGTGTATTTTTGTTTTTGTTTTTGTAGACATTTATTGATAAACTACAAGAAGGGCAGGACAAAGTTGAGGTGTTGGATCTATTTGATGGTGTTGTTGCTGGCATTGGGCAGATTCACTCACTATCTATTATACATGGAGTCAAATTGAAAGGAACAGGAAATGAAAATGTAAGTATTTTACAGGTCACAAGTAACATACCCCTTCCTTATCTAGAAAAAAAAGATGGATTTGTCTATCTGAAAGAGAAAGAAGGGACCTTCACGTGGTGGCCACTAAAATATTTGAAAAAAATGACAGTGTTAGTCGTAAGTGCAGAAGAGAAAAAGAAGAGTTAGCAGCAACAAAGTGTGGAGAGTGAAGTTGCAGATAGAGAATGTACTAAGCTTGAATAAGTTGAACCCAAACAAAAACCAGAGAATTTGGTTTGGATGTACATTCTATGAGTAGAACAGAGAATGTTCCATCTTACTGCATCTATAATGTAAAACCCCTTGATTATGTTTTTTTGTTTTTGTTTAGGTTTTGCTCATTCAAACTGGTGCATTATATAAGAGGGGATATGTTGTTGTGTAAGCAGTAGATGCAGAGAACAAGGGTGTGGAAAAAGAAGTAAATACAAAGCAGATAAAGAGGTGCAAAGAAGAGGAAAAGTTGTAGAGAATGCAACATACATGTATGTGCAGTTGCAAATAAGTTGCAACATAGAATTGTCATCAAAATTGTAATATCTTGCATGAACAAAAAAAAGGCATTGTAACTCAGTTTTCTCAGTCAAAACATTGAGAAACACACTTTATAACAGTACATTTTTCAAAGCAAAGACACATTTCTATCTTGTATCTACTATAACAACATGTTTTCTCAATAAAATTTTAGTATTTTTCCTTCTTAATAGTTGTTTCATTATGTGCAAATGAATGATTGATTATGTTTTTCTATGTTTTTATATGTTTAAACCTCAATTAAAGCATTGTCTCATTTCCAACACTTATAGGCAGAAATCAGTGAACAAAAAAATTAAATAAACTACCAATTGACTAAATATACTACCAATTGACAAAAATCAGTGAATAAATATGACTAAATATAATGATTATACAATTAATAAACAATGTATCAATATACCTACCAGTTGATAGAAATTAGTGAACAAAAACAATTAAATAAACTACTCAATTGATCAAAATGATGATTAAAATTAATGACTAAATACACTACCAATGGACGAAAATCAATGAATAAAAATGACTAAATAAGTGACTAGTTAACAACAATCAATGACTAAATTAACGACTAAATATATCAGTGAATAAAAAAATGACTGAATAAGTGACCAGTTTAAAACAATCAATGATTAGATCAATGACTAAACACACTACCAAATTGATCAAATTATCAACTAAATTAACGACCAAATCGATCAATCGATGACTAAATCAACGACCAAATCGATCAATCAGACAACTAAATCAATGACCAAATCGATCAATTAGACGACTAAATTAACGACCAAATCAATCAATCAAACGACTAAAAATGGTTTAGTCATCAATTTGGTCGCGTTAGAAATGACTGGAAATAAACTACTACTGGTCATACGACCATGTTCAGGCATTTATAAGCAATTTTTAGTAGTTTTTTCAATCATTTATTGATGTTTCTATACTAATGTTTGTAAACAACATTATATATAAGACTTTTTATTTATAGACATAGTTTCTTATTATTCTCTAGCAATAAGATTCCTATATAAAATATTATTCTAAGCACTCAAACGTAGTTAAGGTGACAAGCTATTTTGCAACAGAAGCGGGTATTTAAATACATTGCTACTATGAACAAGTGATTCAAATCTATCTCCCCTAGCTTAAGGTACTTTAATAATCATCGTCTATCAAAAGTAGCCTCTTAAATTTTTTCCCTATTCCAAATGGTCAATCTATTTATTTTATGATATTAATTTTTGCGGAGTCACGTAAATGGATGATTGGTTGAAGCTCCCGCAAACAAAATCCACAAGCAACCCTAACAATCACCCAATTTATTTTCTCCTTCAATGTTTGCGTCGTCCAATGAGACTTTACATGGTAACCAAAAAATAAACACATATTAATTGCTTTTCGATTTAATGAGGGTCGTGCAATCTGCATCTGCTAATAAATTACTGTATTAAAAAATATAACTCGACGAACAAAAAAATGAACGCCCAAGAATACTTTGATAGCCTTGCATGCCTTTTTGGAAATGATGAACTGTCGATTTAATAATTCAGCTTGCTCCATTTCACATTGGTAACACCTTCAACATAAATTCAACGTAAATAACCAAACATATTAAATGCAGCCAACACAATTCACATACAAGTTTTCTTTTAGTACTAGAGAAAACCTTATTCGAATCATATTAATCATACTGGATCATTGAGATATATTATTCTCATATCCAATATCATTATTACTATCTTAGTGCTTTAAATCACTTAGTTTTATATAAAGAGAAGGAAAAATCAATGTTATTTATATTTATTTTCTTTAGTGCTTGATTATTTTTATCTTCATCCTGTAGCATACTCTACCAAGATTATCATGATTCATTATATCATAATTTATTTTGATTGTATGTTTGTTTGGCGCATTTTTTTTCCAATTTAATTCTTCACAAGTATGACACAATTTCATCATAGTCTCTCAATAACAATACATCATGTACACCCCCGTTTACGTGCTCCCCCAAGCTAAGTCGGTTGTAAATCCTAGGCTAGGGGTATGTTGATAGCCCCTTGACAAAGCTTGGGTGAAACTAAACTTTGATGGAGAAAATCGAGGTAATTTGGGCCTGATAGGGGCATGATGCATCTTAAGGGATCATGAAGGGTTTACTAAGGCAAGGTTATCTTAGTTCTTAGGGGATGGAACAAACAACCTAGCAAAATTACATGTTGTTTGGCTTGGGGTCAGGCTAGGCATCCAATTGAATATAAAAAAAATTGCATATCAAGGGGGACTCGGTGATCACAATTAATGCTATCCGACGACAATCTATACCAAATTAGAAGCTATAATATCCCTAGAGAAAAAGTCCCACATAAATTTGAGTTCTTTTATTTTTACCAAAAACTAAAATAGAGCAAATCGAGTAGGAAGAAATTTTCACCAAAATACTCCAAATTTTATTTGAATAATTTGCAACATGTATAGAATGTATTGCTACAGATTTTAACATGTTTTAAAATCATCTTTTCTATTAAATACAATAGGTAACATAAAAAATCATATGCTACAAATTTCTTCAAAGAAATCTCCAAAATACTGCACAAGCATATGCCAAAAATCACTATGAAACTCCACACAAAACTTCAATATTTTCCCAAATGTTTGAACAAAAAAAATCATGAGGGAAGCACTCCAGCAACATAAAATATGCTTCCAACAACAAAAAAATAAAGTAATCCCAAATCTACACTATGCACTCCCAAAATCCTACAAACCCTTTAACAAATAACACAACAATTGAAAGCTTCCAACACCATGGAAATTCATATGTGAAATCTCTCTCATAGACTCACTAAACCACTACCCTTGAGTCTTTAATCTCCCTAATTTATCAGCCCTGAAAACTAATTCTTCATTATTTTTCCAACCTTTGAAGAACAACAATAATAGTTGTTAAAGAACAAAGCAATGAATATTGAAACAAGCCAAACCAAGGTAATTAAAACCTAGCAACCACTTGGGCACCCAAATCCCACACTCAAGAGGAATATTTTTTAATTCCAAGAGTTTAAATTTTGATGCCAAGTGTCAAACCAACTTCAGAATGCTCCAATCTTATTTGCCAAAATAAAAAACCGTTGACATGCACTACTTTCCAACCAAACCACTTATTACTTGCTTTTTCCCAAAAACCCACACCTACCTTGGACTCCAAAAAATATTTCAAAATATTAATTTATCCATCATTAAAATGACTCAATTAATTCATCTTGAAAAATAAACTTTTCCAATTCTACTGCAGGACTTGACTTGCTATTTTTGAAAACCTAGCTTACTAAAAATAGTAATTTTCTATTTTTTAGAAAATTAAAAAAAGGGACATGACAAGTCCTCCCTTCCAAAAATTTCTTGTCCTTAAGTAATTACAACCATGGTGATTCAAATTCTTGATACCCAAAATATCCATTCATTTCAAGTTGCCTAATAAAAGATAATCTTATACCTGTTTGATGTTGTATCTTTCTTTTAAGCATCCTGATCATTTTTTGAGAAATGTACTTGTGATCTATAACTTTGATGAAAGGAAATTCAATATTTACATTGTCACCAAGAATTCTAGCCCAAAAACTCATGAAATATTTATCAAAGGTATGAATCTTGAAGTTGTGGAGACACTCCTAGCATGTAACATCACAAATTGCTTCAAATTTTGTTGCTGCTAGAAATTTGCTTGTTGCAACTTTAGGATCTGTTTTGGAGCAGTATTGGCACATAAGAGGGTAAAATAATGGCATCGCATAATAACACACCAAAATCTAAATATTGATATTTCAAACCACAAGCCCTTATGATGGTAATCTATGAACTCCTTGAGTCCTCTAGCTAGCATACATTGATCACTCAATAAAATCTTCAAAATGTTAGTATAAAAGAATCTTATTGCATCTTCTACTAAATCAAGTGATTTATTGATTTTCTTGAATGTCTCCACCATAAAAACTTCCAAAAAAATCTCTCTTTGATGATAAATAGTGCCTAGGTTCTCTAGCAATAAATGCATTGTCAATAAGCGACCAATACTTGAAACTTCTGATACAATTGATAATGCTATGAATCTGATTTTTTCTGCTAATAGAGTTTTTATAAGAGACATTGTATCTTCTACCATATCAAATACATACTTTTGGAAAAAAAATTCCATTCACATCTACACTGTTGAGATTCATATCATGAAAATGCATAACCAAAGACCCAAACATTACCTCAATCTGAGAGAAGTATTTTTTAGCCTCTTGGGTTGGTCTATAGGATCCAAAATGTAGCGGTAGAGTGACCATACAACAATAATTATAATTCCAAGGTACTCTAAGTACACAAAAGATAAACAACTTATTATATAGGAAGATGATGAACTCTTTGGAGTTATTCATTGGTTTATACTTGACTTCCTTCACAAATCCATTTAGAATGTTAGAGATAAATGCATCATCAATAAAATGTAACATGAGGAAAATACTTTGGCCTCTATGGAAGAATAGAGAATTCCAAGAAACAATCATTTTGAAAAATTCATATATCACCATCTTTTGAGATGCCCATTTTTGCAACCCCTCATTCTCATAGTACTAAAATAAAAAGAGTCTCCTTTCAAAGCGATCTATCTCCAACATAATTCTTTCATGAACCATAGGATTTATGAATTCTTCCAAATCATAACTATTATAAAATTTATCATCATACCTTATGAATCCATATTTCAAAACTTGGAGATTCATTTCATCAAGTTTCTTGAATTCCCACAATTGCATTGAGATCCCAAAATTCTGCCTATTCTCAACAATGAATTGCTCATGAAATGATGTCTCCACAACAAACCAAATGATGTAAGGGAAACAATAACCAAATTAAAATCCAACTAAAAATGTAGGGGAGATGTATATGGTAGTAGCAACAAGGTCATCCCCTATAGTCACAATACCTCTACCAACCAACATTACCCAAGAACTGATATGCTACAGGGTTGAAGAGTCCATCCAACTCATCTACAAATTAGGATTTGGAGTCATGTACAAACTGATTGGAAAGTGGGCAGTGGTACTAATTCTGAAGGTTGATCCTTTACTCTAATTTTGAGACAACCCCTCATAGCAAGAAACTGCACCTGGGTCCCGAGTCTTGCAATCAACCCCAATCTAACCACTAAAATTTATTCGCTCCAACTCAAATAAGGGATTATTATGGGTTAAATCAGTATCCATCATAAATATAGGATTATCAACAATCTGAAATTTTTCTTCAATTCCAAAATTAAATCCATCCTCTTGTTGGTACAAACTCTAACTATCTGAAAGTGCCAAGTCATGCTCCTCTTGGATGCATTCTAACTCCTCCATTACCTATTTGTCCTCCTTGGTCCTTTCCTTGAACTTTTGAGCCTCATAGAATTGACCACTTTCCTCTAAAAGTGCCACTTGGGCACTTTCCAAAGTAAGCTTTATATTTTTATTACCAGTGAGCTCACCAACTTCTTCCCTTAATTTCTTAGAAATGAATATGGTCTCATCTGCAAACTTGTTAACCATATCTCTAACATGTATCATAAGCAAGTAAGCTATTTTGGTTTCTTCCATGGTGTTCTTCATTATTTTCAATTTGGCATAGGAAAAATTATACTCATTTTGACTTCTTGGTGCATTTTGAATGATGATTTCTACATGCATAAGGGCACTATCCAATCTAGATAAAACTTTCACTTCATTTTTAGAAGACTCCAAAAATTTATTACTAAAACTTTCCTCATGCATACTAAGTTTTTGCAAATTATGATGCATGCCAACATTAAAATATTCCTCATACCTATCACCATACACACCATGGTTGTCCCAAATCTCATTAACCTCTTCTTTTCCAATTTGATGAAAATGTGTAAGATATGGTTGAGGAACCAAATCAGCAATGCCACAATGTCTTAGCTCATCGTCTAGGCTTCTTTCATCCTTAACTTCTTCAATGACATCCTCCATGCATGTCTCTAAATGAAAGATAGATCCTCATCATACTTAAATGCTGCCACACTTGGATCCCAAGTGAAAGAGTGTTGATTGCTATGATCAAGGCATAAGTAGTCACTATGCTCCCCATGAGTGATAGACTCTTTGGAAGTGTCATTATCCATCTTATTAGGACTAAAATATTCATCAACTTCTTTCTCCATAGGCTTGGTTTAAAAGCCAAACTCAAAGCCACTTGTAATCTCATCAATGAAATGATATGAGTGAGCATTAAAAAAAAAATTAGAGATATCATCAACCTTTCCCATTTGATGTCCAACTTTTGAAAGAACCTTAGAGAATCCATCATCAGTTTCAACTCCACAAAAGACATGTCAAGGTTGATAGTCTTAGATTTTTCAAAAAATGAATCCAAATTAGGATTCAAGGCTTCCATTTGTTCTCACAATTCTAATTTTTCTTTATGTTGCAACATCACCAGTTCTTCCATATTTTGAATTTGTGTCTCAGGTTTTTCTATCACGGTCTCCAATTCTACATGCATCACATTATCTATAGCAATTTCATGCATGACCAAAGAATTATCCGAAGAATTTGTCACAATCATTATTCTTCAAAAAACTCACTGCATTAGACTCTCTTGCTATAAATTCTTTTACAACTATCTGCTCCTTTTCACCCTTTTGTTCAAATCCATCAATCAAAATTTGACAAAATTCTTCAAAAGAATCTACCTAAATGTGGACTTGGGTGTTCATACCTTGGTACCACCAATCAAGAGCAACTCCTTCAAGGTGTAGGATCACATACTGAATGGCAACTTGCTCCTCCATGGAACTAGAATAGTAACAGTCTTGCATCTCAAACAACCAATCTCTGATTGAGATTTTGTCTGATCCATCAAAAGTGGGAGCTGAAAATTTAATAACTTTGCTCCTGAGATATTGTCTACTCGAATTTGAATTTTTTCTATAATCTTTGATAGCCATCATGTTCTGCATTTGAATGATATAGTCGCTATATGGGAAATCTTTTTTAAATCATTCATCTTGTTTAATGTATGTTTCTCTCATGGCTACCAGATCTTTGGCCAAATATTCCATGTGATCAACCATCTTTTAACTCCTCTTTCCTTTTGAAAAAAATGATCAAACCCTCAATTTGGAAAGATCATGGCTCTAATACCACTATACTATCCCTCAAGAAAAAGTCCCACATGAATTTGAGTTCTTTTTATCTTTACCAAAAACTAAAATAGAGAAAATTGGTTAGGAAGAATTTTTCACCAAAATACTCCAAATTTTATTTGAATAATTTGCAACATGCATATAATTTCTCGCTACAAATTTTCACATTTTTTAAAATTATTTTTGCTATTAAATATAATAGGTAATAGCAAAAAGCATCTGCTGCAAATTTCTTCAAAGAAATCTCCAAAATAGTGCACAAGCATTAACCAAAAATAACTATGAAACTCCACACAAAAATTCAATCTTTTCCCAAATGTTTGAACAAAAAAAGCATGAGGGAAAAACTCCAGTAATATAAAATATGCTGCCAACAACAACAAAATAACCTAATCCCAAATCTACAATTGAAACTATGCACTCCCAAAATCTTGTAAACCCTTTAACAAAGAACACGACAATTGAAAGCTTCCAACACCATGGCAATTCCCGTGTGAAATTGCTCTCATAGATCCCACTAAACCATTGCCCTTGAGTCTTACTAAAAATAGTAATTTTCTATTTTTAGAAAATTCAAAAAAAGGGACATGACAGAATTGAAAAGATTTTGAGCTATCTGTTGAAGGATTTATACTTCTTTGAGGAGTATAAGGTGATGCATATGTATCAAGAAGGGAATGGAGAAGTAGATGTTTTGTCCAAATCTGCCTTCAATTGCTACGGGGCAAATGAGGTGGTCAGACGCTGATTTGCAATGATTATACGAGCGAAGGATGCCTCTCGGCCTTAAGGGCCTAGGCGTTATTAATGGTGCTGCTAGGAAAGGATGGCAAGGGAGTAAGTTGGTGGCGAACATTCTTTATAGTATGGATTGCTTTCTACTTCCTGCGTTAGTTGCAAGAGTGGCTTCAAATTCTAGGTTATGGAGGGTATTCAATATGGTAGATGTGGATGTGTTGGAGGCAATCAAGTGTGTCCTGGGTTTTATAGATTTCTCTGGTCATCGTTTCATTTTCGTGTCAACTCAGACTTGGCATCCATGTTTATGGCATGGCTCTTACACTGAGGAGAAAACAGTTATCTGTTGGTTGACGAGGAAACTTGTGAAGGTGAAATGGAGGGAGGGGATGGAGTATTATTTGGAGATGGTGGTGGTTGGAATGGGATTGAGACCCATAGGCGAGGTGTGGCCTGAGCTCACTCTCGACTACAATGATCCTTGGATCCCATTTCTGGTGTTGTGCATTGGGGAAGACATGGATACTCGTTTGGAGGAGGTAAGAAACAATACTTATCTGCTTAAGGAGATTTCTAGTGCATTCTCAGTTGGGGACCTAGCACCCCTGCTAGCTCCAGTGTTTCTATGGTGTTGTGGGATGATGAGGAGGTGTAGGTGTTTGTGGTGAAGAAGTGTTTTGGGTGGTCTACTTCTTGGACGGTGTGATGTTGCGTTTATATGTCTGGGTATTTTTTATATTTTTGTGCTCTTCTTTGTTTATTTGTTGTTCCTGGGTTCATCCCCATCAAGCCAAATTTAATGTATCCAAAAAATAATAATACATCATGTACAATGCTACAACAAATTTAAGTCACTCAACATATTTGGAAATTTCTTCTAAATCACTAACATGTAGCTATCATCATTAAGACCCAAGTATTTCAAATTAATTTATCATCTATCATTACTTATTTATATTTTTAAATCACACAACATTCACCTACGAAATTAGGCAAGGTGAAAATTACCTCTTTTCAACCTCCCCATTTTTATCCTAGTCTCCCCTCATTTCACTCTTATTCTCTTGTTGAAATTTCACTTGTATTCTTCAACCTTGCATACCCTTTCAAGGGGGAATCCACGCACCATCCATTATTTATCCTTAAATGCTTGGGGCATCTTAAATTTAAAATCCAATTGATTAATCCAAAATCAATCAATCAAAAAATTTATCTACCAAATCCTATCCAAAATCCCAAATCCACCATCATCATCATACCATGTCCAATTTTCTCTAGGCATCAACACCTTGCCATGATTTTCAAAATGAAACTTGTGTAGTAAGATCCAATAACAAGGATTATGTTTGGAGAAACTACTACTTCCATACACAACCCCTTTTCAAGGACATGTCTTGACTATCTCACAAAGCCTTTATACCATTCAATTTAAATGTGATGCTACCTTAATTAATTTTTGAACTACCTAAATTCAAAGGAGTGGGTGATCCCAAACTCTCATATCAAGGCATGTAGTATAGTGGTATGATATCTCTTTCCTTGGGATGGGGTTGGCACAAGAAAAGTTTTTAAGACCCTAGAAGGAATAACTATGGACTTGTATTACCATCTTATAGAGGTATCCATCCATTCCTTTGATAGATCATCAATGAATTTTTCATTTGATAGGAATAAGTTAGTGAAAATAGGAATTAAAGAATTCTTAAATGTCAAACAAGAAATAAATGAATTAGTTCCACACTTCATCATGCTTGATGGAAGAAAGTCCTTTATTCATCAACTAGTGCACCGATATGGATCATAGAGAGCTAGATGCGATATCTTCTTACACACCCTTATTAGGGACATACAAAAATAAGTTCAAAATCTACCCTATAGATCATATGAAGATGGTCTTGAGAGTGGTATTAGAATAGACCAAGTTACCATTGATAGTGGAAGGAACAAGTATAATGCCAACAAAAGAATGGTCACTTATGATGACAACAACAATAATAATGTCTCCTTATATTGAAGGTTTTGAAGAAAAATTAGAGTAGTACCATTAATGGGATTGGAGGTATTCCACCACCCAAGAATATCAATAATAATTACAATAACTACAATTGAAGTTATAATTATATAAACTTGTAAAATCAAAATGGAAATGCTATTAAATATCACCCAAGAAATAACCATAAATAATAACATATAATAAATATGATCCTTATAAAAAATGTTAGGAATTCAACCTCAAAAATATTGCTTGATTTGGATAAGAGAAGGGGGCATTATATCGAATCATGATGAGATTATATGATCTTCCCTTCTATTGAGAGGAGTACCTCGAAGCTAGATAGGAGAAGACTTGAGAAACAAAATTTGGATCCTCTAAGGACATAGATCATGACACCTTTAAGGAAGATATATTGAATCTTCAAATAGATTCTCTTGTTTTATTCAAATTTTTAGATGCTTTTATTTATAAAGTAGCTTAAAGAAGTAATTAAATCGTCAAATTTTCCAAGGACCGTAGAATTTTTTTGTTGCTTTTTGGCTAGATTAAACTTTGTTATTGCCTTCTTGGATTAGATTTTTTTAATTGCTTTCTTAGATTAGATTATATTTAGATTTTTCTTTCATTTATTTTTCTTCAAAGCAATTTTTCAACTTTATTAAACTTACAAAAATGAGTCATCCTCTTTCAAAAACAAGAGTATCTTATCAACCAAAAATAGAAAAAATATGAAAAACATAGTCTTGCATATAGGAAAATTAACTCATTTAATTGCATCCATTCAAAAATGCAAAAAAAAAAATTCTTGCATTAATTAGCTAATTAGCTCAATTGAAATAGTTGTTCCTAGAAAAGCATAAAAAATATATTAATATAATTAATTATTAGCATACATCTCAGCAATGCATCCATCTAAAGTTGAAAAACCTACAATACAATAGTAGGCCCATTCTTTCATAGCTTTTGGAAACCTCTTCAACATCCTCAAATAATTCAAATCAAAATAAACCAACCATTATTCAATTGACCAAAGATAAGAAAACTTGCTAAAGTGAGTATTTTAATTTTTTCATTCCTCCATCACTCAAATTTTTATTCCTATTATATCTAAGTTAGGAAAATTATGGTTGAGGTTATTTTGAGTGCATTAAGAGAAAATCTACAAGTATAAGAAACACCAACTAAATAATAAGTGGCTATCCTTAGATTGAATTCAAGAGGCCAACGAAAGGAGGTGAGTGTGAGATAAATTATGTGCAAGATAACTAGCCCCTCATGGAAGAATTAATTAAATTAAAAGAATATGGGCTTAACAACTTTTTCTATTTGGCCAAAAGAAGCTAAATAGAATTAGAGTTAGTGACCCACTTGGCCAAATCTAAATCACAATGACATCTCTCTAATAATTCACAAGAGAACATCCCAAAACACCAACACCAACACCTCACTTCAGTACCATAGTTTTCCATTAGTCACTCCTTGTAAAATAAGTGAACCAAATAGTGTAATCCCTAATCAATAATATTAGTGTAAATAGAATCATTATTTACCTAGTTAGCTAATCACCTTTCTAAGATTGACCTTTTCACACTCATAATTTAAATTTAATTAGGTTTATTTTGATTTTGTCTCACTTAATAGCATTGAGACATGTGTCCTCATTGCTTGAGACACCTATTGAAACTTGCTCACACACTTGTCAAGTGAGCTCACAAGTTTCCTATCTTTGGAGGGTTAGTCACTTGTTCAATCCTACCTTCCTACCTCATCCACCTTGCCTATATATGCAAGGTCTTCTCATTATATTTACACACTCTTCATTTTATATTGATAGACATACTATTGTGCTCATATTTTCACTTATGAAAGGTTATCAATTTCAGCTCTTTGATCTTGGAATTCTCCGACATGGTATCAAATCCATGAGAGGATGTTCCTTCTTGCATCAAGGTGACTACCACACACAACCCTATCATTAGAGCACTGTGGATCCAAATAGACACCACCATTGCATCTAGAAGTCTCGGGAAATGAATAAATACCTTTTGTTTCATCAATTTTGGTAAATTTGAACTTTTGCAATTTTTGGACCTTTGTGCTGATTGTACAAAAGTAAAATATAAAAAAAAATAGCAGAGTGCCAATTTTCCCTTTGCCCATCTGCTCATTTTGCATTTTTTAGGAAAAAAATTGGATTGTTCGTCCTAGTTGGAGGATTTCAACTATGTTTGTAGGGGATATTATCTAGCTTATTTGTTGTTTTGTGGCATCAACTATTTTTAGGTTAATTATGTGAGGTGATCAAAGGAAGTAGCATCAACTAGCAACCCATGCCATTTGTGACTAGCCCTGTGTTATCTAACTACTAAGTTTGCAGCAAAAGCAAGCATCATTGCACATAATTCCTCTTCCTAAGGCCCTCACACTCTTACACAACCTTCATAGGAAATCCACCCAATCTCAAGTTAGCGACATTAAAAGCTTGAGAAGTGATGGAAAAGGTTTATTTGGTGAAGGTCAAAATCTAGGAGAACTTCAAATATCTCTCAAAGTTCACTTCTAACACATCACACTTCACACAATGCCCTCACCAGCTTCATCCTGCCTCCCGTAGGTAGCATCAAATTTTCTACTAGATGCCACTTAACTTCATTGTAGGGCATTTCACTGGACATTGCCACATCAACACAAAAAAGAGCTTGAGAATATTATAGTATTCCACTAGCGACACCTCTGATCTACATTGCAAGCATTACTCCATATTTTATTATAAAACTTGTTGCACCTCCTAGCTCACTCCTCCCATATTATGTCATTATTTATTTTACCTATACTTGTTATTTAGGAAGGATATTGCAAGGATTTTTTGCACCTACAAGGCATCTCCAACTCCCTACATGGTGGCCTCCACTTCTCAACTACCTCCACAAGCATGTGCCCTATCATCATTTGCAAGAAACCAAGTGTACAACATTTCATTTGATCAACATAGGAAACTTGTTAGTTAGCAATTGACCAATTCCAACTGGGCTCTTCTATAGATATCCATTGAACTAGTCAAAGCCCCACTTGGCATGAAGACTCAACCTTCAGAGAGTAGATAATTCAACATTGTTATTGGCCATAGCAATCGGGTCAACAGGGTGATCTTGATTTGATTTTTCATAGTTAGCATTTATTGTCCACCATTAGTTGATAATTTTTTGGTTAAATGTCAAATTTATTCTAGTGTTATGTGAAAACATTAAGCACTTGTAAAGGGGGAATGATTTCTTTTTTGTATAACTTGCAAATGGAAAGTTGATTTTTCAAGTGTGAATAGTCTCTAGAAAGCTCTTTCTGTATCAAATCTTTTTACATCAAGTTGATTCCAAAATTATACTTTTTTAATATATTTTTTAACCTTTGAAAATCAATGTAATTTGTACAATTTTCAACAGGGCATAACTTTCACCCCATTTGTCACAAAATTGACATTTTTTTTTTAAATCATCAAAATTTCACAAGGATTTCAAATTTGTAGTCAAAATAAGTATTGGAAAGCTCATTTTACCATATTTGTAAAAATCACCATGAATTATAAACGGGTGATTTGGCTTCCAAACTTAATTGATTTGTTAGCACTGCATAATTTCCACACATGGAAAGTCAAAGTACAACTATTTCAATCTAAGGGATTATAGAAAATGATTAATAGACAATAAATATAGTTTATTTGAGATTTTGAATAGTTTACTTATTGGAACAAGTTAGATGAGGCAATGCAAATCATTGGTCTCCAGGTTTTTAATAACTTACAATTTCATATTTTAAAATGTACAACTCCAAAGAAAATGTGGGATAAGCTTAAAGATCTATTTGGTACAGTTGATGGGTTCAAAGTACTACAATTAGATGTTGAATTAACAACATTGTGTCCTGGTTCATTTCCATCTATTGAAGATTTCTTGGTATAGTTTAAGTCTTTGCTTTCTCAACTTAAGGGTTGTGGTAAAATAAAAATAGACAAGGAATGTGTTTTTTTTTGGTTTTTTCAAAGCTAAAAGTTCCTTATCAAATCTTTGCTTCTTCTTTCTACTCTACAATAGATGCTCTCAGATAAGCTTAAAGATCTATTTGGTATAGTTGATAAGTTGAAAATAATATAATTGGACGTTGAATTAACAACATTGTCTCCTGATTCATTTTCATCTATTGAAGATTTCTTGGTACAGTTTAAGTCTTTGCTTTGTTGCCTTAAGGGTTGTGGTAAAACAAAAACATAGAAGGAATGCATTTTTTATTTTTTTTCAAATCTAAAAGATCCTTATCAAATCTTTGCTTCTTCTTTCTACTCTATAATAGATGCTCTTCGAACAACACATTTAATGCCTTCTTTTGAGCATTTTTGTGATAGAATCACACAAGAACAATCTATGTTAATATCTATGGATGCTATCCCCTCTTCAATTTGTCAAGTATTAGTTGTTCAATCATCTAAGGGAAAGAAACAAAATAAGTATCAAGCTAAGGGATCAAAATAAGACACTTCATCGAATTCATCTCCCTCATCAAAAGGGAAAACTTCTAAGGAGAAGCCCAGATGTACTTATTGTAAGAAACTAGGGCATGAGGAATAACACTATTATAAAAAGGAAATTGATGATTTGAGGAATCTTCTTCAACAAAATAAAATTTAATTTCCTACATATAAGATAGTGTTCTTCCTTTTCTCCATCCACATCATCCATATATTTAGGAAAGGATAAGTATAAAGGTATGAAACGTGTTGCTTATGCAAAAAAAACATCGCATAAGTGGCTTCTCAATTCTGGAGAATTGCACCATATGGCTGCATCTAGGGAACTATTTTCCATATCCGAGCCTTATTCCCACCAATATTGATGGAAAACAACACCTATATAACAACTCTTGGAAAATGATCTATTGGAATTGGAGAATGAACATTTAATGATGTGCTTTATGTACCTTCCTTATCTAATAATCTCCTTTCCATTTATCAGATTACACATAGTGGCATAGGAAAAATAATTGAGTTCGCATCACATTCCTTGATCATCAAATATTTGTAGAGTAGAGACATAATTTCCCATGGTCATGCTAATCATTATTCCAAATTATACTCCTTTTCTTCCTTTGGTTCTGTCAACTTTGATGACAGTTTGAGTATAGATGGAACTGATACCTTCAACATGCATAATGAGATAAAATTTGGTTATTTAAACCTTGGATTTATATCCTTCTCATTGGTTCCTTCACCTTACATTGATATCACATCTTCATATTATGCTTCTTCAGTATTGAGTGTTCCTACACCATTGGTTTCTCATGATTTAGGGTAGTATTCATAGTTGCATTTCCACTTCAATTGTTTGGGATAATTAATTATATGGCATATAAAACTTGTTTAGTGAATCCAATTTTATAGAGTTGGCAAGCATCTTTGATGATAGCCACATCAACGTTGTTTTCAACCCATCCACATCTTTGGTTTTTGCTCTACGCCAGCCTTCACATGGAGCATTTTGATGATGGAAAAATCACAAACTTATGGTCTAGAACCAATTTGGTGGTTCTCTCTCTCACTCTCTCAGATGCCAAAAACTATAGGAAGTTCTCATTCATTCAGTTATAGAACTGAGACTTCACCACTATTTGTAACATAAATGAAACAGAAAGCAGACAATAAAAAATAAATGGACATTAACGAAAATATTATCTTTTATTCATGCAGGCGGAACTAATTCAGATTACAATGATTAAGATCCCTCAAGGATCGATTCCTCCAAGCTTCATGATCAACTCCTTTAATTCAATTATTGGCTCCTTCAACGGCTACATCCCAATATTTTCCCATTAGCTATTCCCTCTCCACAACTTCTTTTATCCCTTCATTATCGGCCACCCTAAACTCCACCATGGCTACTATTTAACCTTATTGGCTTCTTCCTAACTCATCACCATACACACTCCATTGGCATTCAATCTCATATATTTATAACAACCACCTCCTACTATTCGGTTCCTCTTCTTAAATGGTTGCTAATCTTCTTTATTATTGGTCTCCTCGTATCCACATACGAACCCGTGCTTCAGTTTACATAACTATTGAAACTGAATCATCCCTTCCAGAACAATTGGACAAACTATAGAGCACCCAAACCAACACATTTACTGTCAGGTTTGGGAGATAAAAACCATCCCCTTGTTGTTATGAGTTCCTGTCCCTTGGGCAATGGGAAATTTTGCATCTCTGTGACAAGAAGCTAAACTATATTGCAACATGAAGCTGCACAATAAAACACCAAACTACACCACACAGAAACTAAAACATGACTAGAATTCGATGGAGCGTGATGATCCTACATCAGACTCCCCAGGTGACTAAGAAATCATGTGATCTTGCGCATGGAGGACCCATAATGTCATCTTCCAATTCCACTTTCTTTGTCCTCACTTTCCAATTGTTCAACCTCCTCGATTCTGAACTGCCATACTTGCACTATTGCCTTTGAAGTTTCGTTGTTTGCATTTGTTAGCTTCTTTCTCTCTATGCATACTTTCTCCTTTGATTCTCTTTATCAACTTCAAATCTCCACCAAGCTATCTCCTCTTCACAATCTTCCATTGAAATTTTACCAAATAAAATAAATTCCTTGTTATGGGTAAAATTAGTTACTGCTGTAGTATCAACTGGAACCATTACATCATTTACCTTTTCACCATTTTTCTATTCTTTTACTACAATCCCATTTAAAAATTTGACACTTTCATTGTCAACTGCATCCACCTTCACTAAGTCTGCACTTCCACCATCCGAACTGAATTGCACATTTGATACAAATTTATCTTCATCTTCATTACAATTGTTATCTTCAACATGAACATAATTTTCTCTATCATTAGACTCTGCTTCACATTGAGTACAATCTTCCAACAAATTATCAAATTTATCAAATTCATATTTTTGAGAATTTGCATTTTTGTCATTTTCTGTCACTTGGTAATCTTCTTCCATAAAATCTACAAAATGTTCGTAGTCTTCATTATTAGCATCCTTTTCTGTAATGTATTCTACATGACTTGGCTTCAGATGTCATGCAATCACCACATGGTTAGGAAAAAAATACTTTTCCAATGCATCCATTCGACTTGAAATTATTTGTAATTCCTCATATAACTTCCTCTTCTCCATGCCATCCCAATATCTATCCCAAGATGGGATTATCAGAGGTCTTCTAATAGAAATCTTCATCCTCTTCAATGTTGCAATAATTTTCCACTCACTCGGCAATCTACACACACACACTTCCTTCTCCACTCAACCCACAAGTCCTGGCTAAGTTGCCTCACTTCAGAAATCTACTCAGTGCATAGAACCTTCTATGCTCTGATACCATTTGATGATGGAAAAATCACAAACTCATAGTCTGGAACCAATTTGGTGGTTCTCTCTCTCACTCTCTATCTCTCAGATGCCAAAAACTATAGAAATTTCTCATTCATTCAGTTATAAAATTGAGACTTCACCACTATTTGTAACAAAAATGAAACAGAAAGCAGACGATAACAAATAAATGGGCATTAACAAAAACATTATCTTGTATTCTTACAAGTGGAACTGATTCAGATTACAATGATTAGGATCCCTTAAGGATCAATGCCTCCAAGCTTCATGATTGACTCCTTTAATTCACTTATTGGCTCCTTCAATTATTGCATCCCAATATTTTCCCATTCGCTATTCCCTCTCCACAACATCTTTTATCCCTTCATTATCAACCACCCTAAACTCCACCATGGCTACTATTTAACCTTATCGGATTCTTCCCAACTCATCACCATACACACTCCATTGGCATTCAGTCTCATATCTTTATAATGGCCACCTCTCCTACTATTTAGTTCCTCTTCTTAAATGGTTGCTACTATTCTTTGTTATCATCTCCTCGTATCCACATATGGCCCTATGCTTCAGTTTACATAACTGTTGAAACTAAATCGTCCTTTCCACAACAATCGAACAAACTATAGAGCACCCAAACCAACACATTTACTGTTGGGTTTGGGAGATAAAAACCATCCCGTTGTTGCTATGAGTTCCTATCCCCCAGGCGATGGGAACTTTTGCATCTCTATGACAGGAAGCTAAACTACATTGCGACAGGAAGTTGCACAACAAAACACCAAACTACACCACATAGAAACTAAAACACGACTAAAATTTGATGGAGTATGATGCTCCTGCATCAAATTTGAGCAAATTTCAAATATTTCACCATTATATTTGGATCTTGTACATTATTCAAAGACTTCCAGTCTTCTCACATGGGAATATTTCATGCACCTATTTGTAGTTCATCTTCTTCCATAAGGAATAAATGTTCTTTGAAATTCAAGAATCAAATTCTGCATTTTTCTTTGAGCATCACTCAACACTGTAGGTTCTATGATATTATGGGGGATCCATTGTCTCTCTATAACTCTCCTATAGTGTAAACATTTATTATACTTATGTTATAGAAGTAGTCCTTGGGGGGTCATAATGAGTCCTTCTATCTTATTCACTTGTATATTCTATTTCATTTTATTGCATCATTTCTATTTTGGAGATGGGTTTTTATTTCCCACTAGGTTTTTCTCCTTTACTCTATGATAAATTTGTACATGAGTACCTAACATGGCCTAGTAGCCAAGACTCACCATTAATGTATACATTACTCCCTAAGTTACACTTAAAGGGGGTGTTAGTGTAAATAGAGTCATTATTTACCTAGTTAGCTAATCACCTTTATAGGATCGACCTTTTCACATGCATAGCTTAAGTTTACTTAGGTTTCTTTTTATTTTTTCTCAATTCATAGCATTCACACATATTTCCTCATCACTTGAGACACATTGAAACTTGCTCACATAGTTTTCAAGTGAGCTCACAAGTGTCCCTTCTTTGGAGGGTTAGTCACTTGTTCAATCCTACCTTCTTGCCTTATTCACCTTTCCTTTATATGCAAGGCCTTCTCATTGTATTTACACACTCTTAATTTTATATTGATAGACATAATATTATGCTCATATTTTTACTCGTGGAAGGTTATCAATTAGAGCTCTTTGATCTTGCCATTCTCCAACAAATACAATAACACTTTTGTGATCCACATAACTCCCTCCATATGAAGAGGTAGGTCATCATATTCTCCCTCACTTGCTTGATCATTTCCACGAGAGAAAGAATGATTTAATTAACATTGAATGTAAGGGTGCATCTCATGTATTATCCCAATACCATCTCATATGCTTTGTAATGATTTGAATTGGAGTACCAGAAAGGAAACTTACATAATGACCACAATAAATTGATAAAATAAGGAAATAAGTGGAATAATTGCTTGAGAAAAGGTTAATAAGAGAAAGTTTGTCTCCATACATAGTACCCAAAATATTGTCACTAAAGAGTGGAAAGTGGAGAGTGGATTAGTTGTAGGGAAATCAATAAGACAACCATCAAATATGTGTTCTCATTAACATGCATTTGTGATTTGTTGGACATCTTAACAGGAGAAAGGTACTTCACAAAAAATATCTAAATAATCACTACCATCATATTAGAATTAGGGAAGATGATGAATGGAAATTAACCTTCAAGATGAAGGATACATTGTATGAATGGTCAATGATGTTTTTTGGCCCAAAAAATGTGGCCCATATTCACAAGGTTGATGAAAAAGGTGCCAAAAACCTTTATAGAAAGTTTTAAAATTGTGTACTTGGATGACATTACAATCTTTAGTAAGACCAAGAAAGAATACTCAGTGCATATAATATGGGGTATTACAACAATTGTGTAAATAAAAGTTACTAGTAAACTTGAAAAAGTGTAGCTTCACAACTACAAAGCTAGTATAATTGGGGCTTGTGATATTCCAATAAAGTTTGAAGAGGATCTTGAATAGGTAAAGGTGATGAAGGAATGATCATCACTAAAGAGTGTATTTGAGGAATGAAGATTTGATGAGTTGGGAACTTTTTATATATGAAGCTTATTTAAAACATTAGTGGGATAGGTGCACCCATTATAAAGACTATGTGTAGTGACATAAATGATTTCATTTAGATAGAGGGTATTGAATGCATTTTTCAAGAAATAAAGAAGGTGATGAAGTATCTAGTGCTAATGGTTCTATATTTTGGTAAGTTTTTTAGGTAGTTTGCAACACTAGTGATACAATGAGAGGTGTAGTACTAAGCTAGGATTCAAGGGAAATCATGTACTTTAGTGAGAAGCAAAATGACGCAAGGAATTACTTGGCATGAGATTTATACAATAGTGTGAATGCTAAAGAAATGGATACAATATTTATTGTTTAGGAAGTTCATACTATACATGGACCATCAAGCATTTTAGTTCCTCAATAATTAATGTAATTCTAATCAATAATATATGAGGTAGGTTTAGTTTCTACAAAGTTATGTGTTCGTTCTTAAGCAAAGGACCATTAAGTCAAACAAATTCATTGATGTATTCAGCCAAATATGCACTTTAACAAAGGAAATATGTTGAGAGTCATATTTTGACTCAATCAAGGAGAAATCTATTTAAGATGAGTACTTGTAAGAGGCATGAAAAGTAAGTGTAGATTCTAAGTCCAGGGATCAATCACAATAGTGAAATCATTTGATACCATATGGGTTGGTGTATAAAGACACAATTGCATATACCTAAAGGGTTAATGCATAAAAATATTATAATAGAGAAGTGCAATAGAGGGTTGGATAGAAATTTTGGCATAGAAAAAATAGTGGCACAATTGAGTGGAGGGTATTTATAGCCACATATGGCTATGGATGTACAAGAGTTTGTGTAGTAATGTTATTTCTGTCAGATTATGAAAGGGATGAAGCAAAACATAGGTTATATAGATAATTATTATTCTTAAGAGGCTATTGGAACACCTAAGCATGGATTTTGTTCATGGGCTACCAAAGACCCACAATAACTGTGACTTGATCTTTGTGGTGGTTAGAAAATTTTCCAAGATAACATGTGTTATATCCTATATAGTAGTTAGTGATTCCACCTAAGTGACCAACTTGTTCTTTAAGGAGGTAGTAAGGTTACACAAATTACCACTCAACATTATATTAGATTGGGATTAAAATTTGTATGAATTTTTTGGAGGATATTATGAAAGAAGAAAGGTATACAAGCTTCAATCCAACTTGGTATACCACCCTTAAATAGACATACAAATGGAGATAGTTAATAGGAGTCATAAGAAACATGTTGAGATGTTTGGCCGAAGAGAATCCAACAATATAGGATACAATTTTTGTGCAAGTAGAATTTACATCCTTAACTTCTGGTTCTACAAGACCAAGGGGTGTTCCCTAAGGTATTGAATTATATGATACTACAAGGACTAAACAATGACCTTGCTATAAACCATACCCACTACATAGTGTACCCATTTTTGGGTTGTTACAACATACCAATGTGTTGGCTTGACTACATAAGGCTATGCACCTTTATATAATTGAAAAGGATTACTAGGTAAAGTGATTAAAATATGGATATGACAACTCCTATTTCTATTATGCAACTATACAAGGATGATAGAAATATGACACAACTAAAAGTGCATATAATGTTTAATTTAATTATAGTGTGTTAAAGTGGCAGGATAGAGATCAAATTATAGACCACTACTTATATCCAATTGAGCACAAAGCATAGAGTTTGTGAAAAATATGTAACAACTAAAACCAAATAGGATACCTTAACCAAGATATAATCGAAGACTATATTTATTCAAATGCACACATAAACTAGGTTCTACACATGTAAATGAATAAACAAAAGTTATAAAAATTTATAAGAGCCTACTTAATAATCTAGTAATAATCTATATTTCTTTATTGATCTTGAGAAGATATATTATAAAAGCTTTGCAATAATTTTATGGCCTTCTATCTAACCAATTGATCAAGATCCCATTAATACAATACATAAATAACTCTTAGAGACACTTAAATAATGTTAGATCCACTATTTATAGTCATTATAAAAAATTACAATGATTATACTATAGATTTTGAATAAACCCAAATCAATACAACCTCAAAATAATACTACCCAAAACTAGAAAATGAAACCATAAGGTTTCCTACTATATTTTCTTCTTGTTGGTTTTATAATTGCTCCTCTTTTTTCCTTCCTTCCTTCTTCAAGCGAAATCTAGAAAAATATTTATCTTTTAACACCATCAATATATCTTGGGGAAAGAACCATGGTCATTTGTGATATAGGTCACCCATGTTTGCATGTATCACCTTCACTTGGTCAGACACTTGAAACCATACCCTTTGCATTAACAACCATATGCTTTTTAACACCATTCATGTCTCAAAGGGTCTCATAGGCACCAAGAGGTATTTGAGAGCTTTAATATGTTGAATCATGTCCATTTTGAGACCATTAATGCCATCTTATGTTGTTTAGGGTGGTAGACAATTTTTTTTGTTCTAATGATTTTTTTTTGAGACTTACTAAGCCAAGCAAGGAAAGTCCGATAAGGATTGGAAAGAGATCTAAAATTTGAAAAGTTTGTTTTTGGGGAAAAGTGACTTTTGAGGAAAAACATGCATGGAGGACCAAACCTAGAATCCCAAAATTTAAGGGAAAGGGGATTAGAGGGGAAAATGAGAGTTGGGGGAAAGGTGTGTTAGGGATGACAAGTCTAATAGGGATGTTAGGATGAGAAAGTCTAAAACTTTAAAGCTTTAAAATTGTATTTTTGGGTACAAAATACTTTTGAGGGAATATATGAATGGAGGACTAAACCTAGAATAAAAAAATTCAAGGAAAAGGGGCTTATAATAGAAAATGGGAGTTAGAAGAAATGCATGTCAAGGATGATAGGTCTAACAAGGACAATAAGGTGAAAAAGTATAAAATCCTTAAATTGCCTAAAATCATTCAAAGAAAGGAAAAATTACAAGGTGTTAACCATAAAAGTACTCTTTCACAAATTTTACTAATCATATTTTATGAAAACACTTTTAATGAATACTCTTAGAAAATTAATCAACAATGGGGACCCAACCAAATATTTCTTAGATCAATTATCAATTGAGGGTGGCTAGGGTCAAATGCACAACTTTGGAGTAGAACAAAGTAAATATGAGACTCATGAAAATGAGGTGCCAACATCATCATTTTGTTGGTTATCTAAGTTGTAGGTCCCAAAGCCCTAAGGTTGGATAGTCTCCTAGGTGTTAATATTAGTTGCAAACCTAGGAAGAATACCACAAATCCTATATTTAGGTTGAACAATTGGGGACCAATTACTAAGGTGGGTAATACCTCCTTCACTTATGGTTATACAATACCAAAGGGTTTCCCTAAGGTGTTTAATTTTATAATGCTACAAGGATTGAATAATGACCTTGATATAAACTATACACAATACATAGTGTATTCCTATTTAGGTTATCACAATGTACATGTATATGTTGGTTTGAATACACAAGGCTATGCAAATTATACAACAAAAAGGTCTTACCAAGTTAAGATTTTAGAATATGGATATGACAACCCCTAGTTGTTATGCACTTATACATGCAAGTTGGAAAGACAACACAAATAAAAATGTATATAGTGTTTATTTTTTTTAAAGTGTGTTCAAGTGATGGGAAGGGGAATAAATTATAGGTAGGTGCCTATATCTAGTTTGACATGGAGCATAGAGTTTATGAAAAATACATAACAATTGAAGCCAAATAGGATACCTTAACCAAGGTATACCCAAAGACCATATTTATTCAAATGCACACATAAATTAGGTTCAACTCATGTAAATGAATAAATAGAAAAACTTGTTGAACTTTATAAGGGTTTACTCAATAGTCTGGTAATACACCTATATATTTCTTTATTGATATTGAGAAGATACATTAAAAAAGTTTTAGAATGATTTTATGGTATTTTAGCTTAGAAACATATCAAAAACCATCACAACAATACACAAAGAACTCCTAGAGACACTTCAAAAAATGAAAATTTCTAGTTATAATCATTCTTTAAAGTTACAATGACTTTATTATAGATTTTGAACAAACCCAAACAATACAACCTCAAAATACTACTATCCAGAACTAGAAAATGAAACCCTAAGGGTTCCTACAATATTTTCTTCTTGTTGGTTCTATAACTACTCTTTTTTCCTTCCTCCCTTCTTCAAGGAAAATCTAAAGAAATATGTCTTTTAACACCATCAAGAGATCTTGGGGAAAGAACATGGGTCTTATATGATTGTACATACCACCCATGTTTACTTATATCACCTTCACATGACTATAGACTTGAAACAATTCCATTTGCATTAGAAACCATGTTTTGGAGCCTTCATATGTCAAATAATGTCAATTTCAAGACCAATAATAGCATCTTTGATCATGCAGAGAGTTAGGTAGGGTTTATTATTCAAACAACAAATTTTTAAGGTGTGGAATGTCAGGAAAGGAAAGTTCGATATGTATGTTGGGAAGAGAAAATACAAAACTACAAAATTTGAATATTAGATTCTAGGGAAAAAAAAGTGACTTTTGAGAAAATGCATGCATGGAGGACCAAACCCACAACCCAAAATTTAAGGAAAATGGGCTTAGAGGGGAAAAGGGGGTTGGGAGGAAAGGCATACTAGGGATTTCAAGATTGATAAAGTATGAAACTTAAATTGGAAAGTGGATTTTTGGGTGAAAAATGGACTTTTGAGGGAAGGCATGCATGAAGGACCAAAACCTATTAGAGTCACTCAAGGACTCAAGCCTCCAAGACCACCTAAAAAACCCAAAAATAGCCTTCTACAAGAGAGAAAAACAAGAGCATAAATTTGCAATAATAAATGCGATATAATATTAGATCAAATGTGATCAATATGTAGTGCACAAGATTGTAATATAATGGATTTAACTAGAATGGAATGGTTTAAAAATGAGAACCTCTTGGTTATATATCCAAGGTGAGATATAAGATTAGACAGGATCATATCAAGTGTCTTAATCCTATGTCATGAGACAACTAACTCATCAAATGTTAAATGACTTGGGAAACAAGAATTAAATGCCATGTTAAGATAAGATAAGATCACATGACACCTAAGACTTCTAGAAAGATTCCTAGGACCTAAGTAAAATTAATATGTGAATATGGCCTAATAAGTAACTAGTTAGGTAAAATACCTATTCACACTAATAAAACCAAAATCCTAAAAATTAAGGAAAATGGTCTAAGAGGGGAAAAGGGGAGTTGGTGGTAAAGGGATGTTAGGGATGAAAAGTCTAACAAATATGGTGGGATGAGAAATTCTAAAATCTTGAAATTGCGTAAAATCATTTGAGGAAAGGTAGAATTCCAAGACATTGACCACAAATACATTCTTTGAAAAATTTTACTAAGAAATTTGATGAAAACACTTTGAATGAACACCCCTTAGACAATTACTCAACACAAGGGACCCAACCAAAGATTTCTTAGATTGGTTATCAACATAGGATGGGTAGGATAAAATGCATGACTTTGGAGCAAAACAAAGCTAATATGAACATAAAAATGATGTGCTAATAGGATGGAGTGTGCATAGTGCATTTTGTAAGTATTACTTCAAATCTCAATGTTGGTTTTATCTCCTATGAAGATTATTTATTGGGTTTTATTGTAACTTATATTGTCATTTATTAATATATTGGTTTGGAGTTTGGAGGTAGTATTTCTTCCTAAAATGGTTTTCCCAAGATAAATCATTGTATTATAGTGAATGATTTTATTATGTTTTTTCTTTCTTGGAGATTATTTTAGATTATATAATTTATTCATCCATACTTTTAGATTAGTCACCTTATTTTCCTTTCACTTGGTATCATAACTTGATCAAATTATGTCATAGGTAGTAGGAACAAGGTTTTTTGTACTAATCTTGGTTTGGTTGGGATTGTGTATGTAGAGAAGATCCTTATTTTAGGGAAAATGGAAAGAATACCTATATTGGAGATTAAGTAATTTAGTGTTATTGACTTTGAGCTATGGAAGATCAAGATGGAGGATTTACTCATAAATTGAGATATATGGGATATATTGTTCAAATCCAAACTAGTTGCAATGTCTCTAGATGATTATGTTATGTTGGATAGAAACATGAGAAGATTTATTAGGCTTTGGTTGGTATATTTTATATTATTGAATGTTTATAAAGAATCCACTTTCCAATAAAATATGGGGAAATAATATTAATTTAAATCCTTGGTTAAGAATATGTTTTAATCGAAGAAGTTATACACTTTAAGGATGGGTAATAGTGATTATATCATTGAGCACTTCAACACATTCAATAAGATTATTCTTGGGATTAGGGTGTCTCAACCTTTGAGTCCTAGCATTAATTAATTGATCATTAGATGCAAATTAATTTATCCTAATGTATTAGAGTTTAGTATTCAAGATTTCTGGAAAAAATTGTGTGCAAATTTTTACATCAGTTGTCATTCACTTTGTGGGTCCTATTGTTGAGATGGCATCCTACATGGCAGGTGATGACATACAATAAGATCCCTAATTTTTAGGAAGCTGGCACCCACTTTAGGAGGTCCTATTTTATAGGAGTATGATGCCACATGTTTCCATATTGGTGAAAAACTATTTTGGAAACTTCATATATTGACTTGAGAGTCTTGGTTAGCAATTACTATATGAATATTGAAGAGGAATAAAGTATTTTTTTGGATTTAACTACTTTAGGCACCTAGGATGTAGATAAGATATGGATAAGATGCTTTTTCCTAGATATGGGCGCCCAAGATGAAGATAAGTTTGTTTTGGTTCAGCAGCTTGATTTTAAAGCTCATTTTTTTTGAGATTTTGCATATAATAAATTTGTAGAAGATAGGGGATGTTTTTTGGGTGCCTACCTTGATCATCTATATATACTTGTTGTGTTAAATTATTTTGCATTACAAGTTAATAATTTCTTGGGCTACTATTATGTTACCAAAATTATTCCAAATTCTAAATTTAGTGTTGAGAACACTTGCAGAGCATAAGCTCTATAAGTGTATTGTAATTCATATTTTATTGAATAATACAATTGAGCTGGGAATTTGGAGTGTGGATTTTTCCTGAAAGGGGTTTCCCATATAAAATCTATGTATTTTGGTTTCATTACATCTAATTGCTTAATTAAATTTATATTTTCCATTTTTTATTGTTGCAATAGTTAATGGGTTTGAAGAAATTTTGTAACCCTCTCCTATGTTAGATTGACACAGGGAGTTATTTTTGTGTACTTGTATTCCTTTGAATTATAAGATGGTTACAATATATGAGTTTTAATTTGGAAGATGAAGATTAATGCATGATCCTTATGTGTTCTTTGTTAGACTCATCAGATAACTTGGTAGCATCTATTGGAAGCACTATCTCAAATCTAGTGCTTGATGAGATAATAGTTTCTCTTACCTTGAAGGGGATGAGGAAAAATGCTACCACATTCACCAAGGAAGCCTTGTATTTTCATGGGAAGTCTAACAAAAAAGGAAAGGACATGAAGGAGGATAAGAAAAAATCTAAATTTGTGGAAGATCTATGTCTCCTTAGAAATTCCAAGACAAAATTTTAGAACTATGGAATGGTTGGCCACTTTTAAAAAGACAAGGAAGGAAAAAATAAGGAAAGGACAAATATAATGATGATTCTAATAAATCTTCTTGCATGGATACAAGATACACATTTGTTGTATCATTTAAATAATGTATGCATGTGAGGATGTGTAGATGATAGTCTTCAATAATTCTTTCCACATGACTACCCATTGGGAGTCATTTTCAAGTTATGAGAAATATGGAGGTGGGAAGTTATACCTTGATGAAAATCATATCTCACCATTTTTAGGTGTGAGAGGGTCAATATTTGTTGATGTGCATGCAGTATTTGATAATGAAGGTTGTGAAATGGTTCAAGGAGTTATCGTGCTTGTGAAGGGGGTGAGTTGTTACTCTCTTTTGGTTTGATGCATCAACTTATCTATAATTTAATAGTTGTTTAGTGCATTGTAGTGAAGGAAAAATGATACCCTCCCTCTCCCATAGGGACGAGTGTCCCTCAACTACCTCAAGGAAAAAGCTTAGGCGACAAGGAAGAAAGGACAAAGGAGTTTTGGTTATATGTTGTATTTTATGAGGAATTATGAGATAAGAGTTTTAGGGATTGAAAGAGAAAGATTCAGAGGTCTCATGAGTAAACTGATTGGCTCTCGACCAAGGATGATAGTGCAGTGCATGGACATCCTCATAGTGTGCGGACATCCCCACGATGCACTGTAGTCTCATATGAACTGAACATAGAATTTGCTAGTAGAGACATCACAAATCCAACTAGCTATCTGATAACTAAATCTTAAATACGTCCTAAGCTAACAAAATAACATGAATAATAGAAAATGAAATAAAATGCATAGATTAAATGAAATGAAATGAAATGAAATAATGAGATGGAAAAGAAGGGAAATAAGTCATAAGAGTTCCACACTATGAAGCATCCCACAATGCTCCAACTTAACAACTTGCACACACAAAAATGAAGAAAAATGTTAGGGTTGTATAAGGGTTTGCCTTAGTAAAACCCTTGCATAGGTGTTCCCACCTCCATGAATAGCCAAATAGATAGATAGAACAAAAAGATGATAGACAAGAAAGTAGATAAGATAATAGACAAGTTAAAATAATAATGTGTTATTAAAATAAAGATGATAATGTAGTGAGAAAGGATGTAGTTACCCTCCCTTAAGTAAGCTAGTGATTCTAAAGGAGAGTATGCAACACCCGAGATGAGCCAAGAGAACCAAAGTGCTGGTGTAAAGAGCCAAGACATGATATAGCTTGCAAGAATGAGAGAAAGTGTTGTAGGAGTGAGCTAGAATGCTTGAGAGTGAAAGTGATCAAGAGAGAATGAATGGATGAGTGATAGATTGAATGAATGGAAGAATGAGAAGTTAGAATGGAGAAAAGGCATGTAAATGGGAATTTTTGATGTGTTTGCAAGCCACAGAGGTGTTACAATTCGCAGGCAGGTGGGAATTGTAATGTCTCAACATTTATGCAAGCATGAATCTTTTTCAGGACATCTACACATTGCACTAGCATCCACGATAAAAATTCACTTAGACAATTGAAAATGAAGGGGTTAGGGACAAGATTAAGGCTAGGTGGAAGGGGAATTGGATTATTGACTTTAATTAGGCTAAAGGAGAGGTTATGGGATGTGAAATTACATAGGGTACAATTTTTGGCATTACATTTCTATCCCACTTTAGCTAGCATATGTATTTTAACATGTGTGAGCTAAAGTAGAGAAATAGGTTGAAGAGGACATAGGTCTTTGATCTTGTATATGTGATAGAGGAACTAAGCCAAGATGCGCAGAGAACATGGGTCTTCTATCCTATAAAGTTGACTACAATCTAACCACAAACATGTTAGTTATAGACAAACACGTTAGGTGATAAAGAAAAATAGACATGATAAAATCTATAGACATGATATTGTCTGATCAAATAACAGATAACATAGATAAGTATGGATAACAAGCTAGACACCATATGACAAGCAGATATAAAGACACATCATAGAAACAAACCTTGCAAAGGAGGAGAACCCGTATAATAGAAAGACGAGATCACAAGACAAGTCTAGTCAAGTTTCCCCCAAGCTAGACAACGAGATCAAGAGACATCAAGATTTATTTCTAAGAATTTTTTTTGAAAAATAAGAATAAGCAAATATGATAGACCCCACTTAGAATGATGTGTGCTACGCAAAGGAGCACATGCCATTCTAATGAGAAGAAAAGATAGAGAGTTTTTGTGGCATGATATACATAGCAAGATGTATTCATGGAATATTTTCACATGAGGGACAACACATAGAATCCACAACATCAAGAAAAGTAGAGATGAAGAAATCAAGATCACAGGGGGATCCAATTATTCAAGGTTGAAACTGTTCATAGATGTATGTAGATAAATGTAGTATAATGTTTATTTATTTTCATCAGCCTCAAATAGATTGGAATGAGAAGGAGAGCATAGGAAGACAAAATAAAAATTTGGGTCCTAAGGGTCTTGTTCCATTAGAGGTGTGATCTTCAAATTTGTTGTTAGTGGAAGAGTAGACTTGTAAGGAGGAATAGGGGAAGGAGGGACAAAGACAAAGACGAGGGTCTCAACTATGGGCCCCTTTCATTTATCCATTTAAGAATAGGTGGAGGAATAGGTGGAGGAATAAGAGGAAGCATCAAAGGCCAAGAAGCAGGAACAAACCCACGTGAATGCTTCCCCTTATTGTATAGGGTGGGTCGAGGAATTATGGGTAAGAAGGGGAGCTGGAAGACTTGTGGTTTACATTTATACAACAAGGGTGTCTTTCCTTTTCCTATGCTAAGCACAGTAGGAGGAACAGAAGACACAACCAAAGGTTATGAAATCTCAGAAGAAGAAGGTGAAGGAGAAGGTCTATGGGCGAGACCCTGCTTGTCCTTAGCCATTGAAGGAGTAGAGGAAAAGGCATGTTGTTGTGCATGCATGGAGGCCTTCATAAAAAATTCATGGGAGGAAGGTGGGGAAATAATATTATGGGTTGAGCCTCTAGTCTTGTACCTAAATTATGCCTTGTAGAACAAGTGCCCTCGAGGTGGTAAGGGTCCAACTGGAGTGGTTTAGAAATGATCTAGAGAAAAGTCCCCATGCAACACAAGTGGTTTATATCCATTGTCCTAGATATTATGCATAGTGCCTTCATGGGGAAATTTAAGACACTTATGGACAACTGAGGTGGCCACATTCATGGAGACTAGCCATGGAATGGCTAGTCTAACCCTGAATAGGTTAGATTTAAGTATTATAATAAATGGTACATCAAGAGATTTGGGTCCAACAAGGACCAACAAATAATAGAGCCAATAGGCAAAGCAAAAATACCATCATGGGTACGAGTGTGGTCTTTGACTCATACTTCTCCTTGTGTAATTGTTTTATGAAGAGAGTCTCCTCTGTAATGACATTGACCCGACTAGTAGGGTCAACCATAACATTGATCACGTTGTTATTGTTGACTTTAGCTGGGATGTATAACAAAGTAGGTCTCTTTTTGAGGGGCAAGTCATGTGTTGTGAATGTTATGTCGGGTATTTTATCCACATGGCTTAAAGGAGGAATATGAGTGAACGAGACCATGCTCACATACTTAGAAGGGTTAGGATTAGAAAATGAAGAAGCAGATGTTATTAGATTAGAAGAATGGGAAGATAAAGGATCTGTATATATCTACAACTGGCTGTTAGGCTTGGCTACAAATTCATTCAAAATTTGTTTCTTACCATCGAGTTAGATAGTACCATTGTCTATTTGGTCTTGGATGACGTTTCTAAGATGCACGCAATGTTTAGAATCATGATCAAAGACTTGATGGTATTGAAAAAAAATTGTGGATCATACCAATTAAGATAAGGATCAGACAACGATCTTATTTTTTGGGAGGGAGATCAAACCATATTTTAATAATTTTTAAAGAAAATTAGTGTAGGAATAACATAATTTTGTGAAGATTATATTACATCATGCAAATTTCTTAATGATAGGAATGGATACTACATTCGCTACTACTTTTTTCTTTTTTTATTCCCTAAAAACAAGCATGGCTAACTGATTATCTGGATGGGAGGATGAGGAGGAATCCCCAAATTGCATCACCATTTGTTGGTATTCTCTCAATTCGGCACACATATGGGTGAAGTAAGGATACTTCATCAAGAGGAACTTTTCTCTCAATACTGGTAGTAGATTTTTGATGAACACACATACATTAGAATCCAACAAGGAATACGAGATTTGGAAGAACATGGATTGGTATTGAGAAATGAAATCAATTAATTTTTCATGAGTTCCTTACTTGCAATAAATGAGATTAGTGAAGGTGATCTTCAACTTGATGTTTGCCTGAAACTATCAAAAGAATTGATTTACCAATTGATTGAAGGAAAATATTGACTTATCAAGAAGTGATAGAACCATTCCAACACAACATCCTTGAGGGACTACAAGAATAGCTTTGCTAACAAAGCATCATGATAAAAGAAATCAATACACATGGCAGTGAAGGATAATACATGTGTTTGTAGGTCTCCCCTACACTATACTTATCAAATTTAGGAATTTCTAACCCTTAGGGTTTAGAAATATTCAGAATAGCAAGGGCTAGAAGAATACGATGATAATACAGTTGTAACGTACATTGAGAGGTGAAGCTAGTCAAGTTGTCCAACTACAATTGCATTCATCCCATATTTTATAACAAAGCATTAAGGAGGGGATCAATTGATGGAGCCTGATTAGTTGAGGTGGTGATGGTTTAGGTTCCAGATGCAAAGGCTCTAAATCATAAAGGGAAACAATTCACTCCAATCCCAGGAACATCCAAGGGAATGGTATTAGTATTATCAATAGTGGTAATAAAGAGAATAGAAGGACTAGTGTCTACCATATGCATGAACATTCCTGACATCAAAACATACAATTGGGTGCCAATGATTTCCAATTAGGCATCTTGAGGGTTACCCAAGAAAAAAGTGTATGAGGGGACATGAATTTCCACTATATTAGCAATCCCTTGGAGTAACTCAAGGCCTCTGTGGTCTAAGGTAAGAAAATATCTCAGACCATTAATAAGAGGAGCCGCTTGAGTGTATTTGTTTTCTTTTATTAAAAAATATTCAAACCTACAAGTCTCTCTTCCAAAGAACAAATTGTCTCAATAGGAACCATGAGAAAAAATGCACCAACTATGGGAGAGGAAGATTTAGGAGTGCTTGGTGGAGAATGCACTTGCATTTTAGTTGGATGGATGGACTCAAAAGGATGGGAAAAATCATATGATAGTCCAGTAGTGAATTCCTCAAAATCAGGACCCTAGCGAGAAGGATTGATATATCTTCTAGAAACCATATCTAAGTTTTGATAACTTCTTCTAACTACATGCTTAGAGGTAGTGGACTAGGTCATGAAACTCATAAAAGTGTTATAACACTTTTGTAAGAGAGGGGGGCCAACCATGTTCAAGGCCCCAAGTCACGGAGAGCCAAGAGCGGAAGGCTGTCCTAACTTACCTTAGCTTAAAATGGTGTTAGGAGATGTGGGACAAGAATGATGAGGACTATGAGGCCCTTCGATCACTCTGCAGACCCGAAACTCAGAATGGGGCTAGGCGGGCCAGTTTTCGGGTTCAACACTACGCCTCAGGTAGCTCTCTACTTGAGGATGAAAACGTGGTTCTGGGATGACAGTGTGGCACGTTGGCATCTCTCAGGTGTGTTGGCGTTTGTATTACCAGAGGACCAAAAAGACAAGGTTAAACACTAGAAAACAGACTAATGGCCTAGCTTGTGGTTTTTAGGATAATAAAATAACACTATGAAGTAAGAAATATATAGACGAATATGATCAAGTAAGTAGATTAAGGATAGGGTGACAAGAGTCATCTCACAAAAGAGCCTATTTTCTAGCTAGCTCCAAGAAGCACGTCCACCTACAGAAAAGAGAGAGGGAAATTGTTGGGTGGTTGTATAGGGGCCTGCCTCAGTCAGACTCCTGTTTTGGTGTTTCCACTTCCACGAACAACCAAGATAGCGATAATGGAGAAATATTTGATAAAGAAGGAAATGAAGTAAAGAACACAAAAGCACTACAAAACAGTGTTATGCTACTCAACCAAATCGTAGAGGAGAGGAGTAGATATCTTTCCACCTCCACCAAGAGCTCACTAGCTAATGGAGGAGAAAATGAGAGGACTCAAGCCTCTATTGCAATGGTGTTGGTTCCACACTTGCTATATGGAGTTGGTGGAGTGTTGTTGATGCTACTATGGAGTGCAAAGTGTTGCTTGAGAGTGATGAATGCTAAGGGAATGCTTAAGCTTGTGAAGAAGATTTCTAGAGGATGTGAAGAGATGAAAATCATGTAGAAGGAGAGAATGAAGAAAACGGCCATATTCAGGTCGGTTAGTCAAAATGGGTGTTACAAACCAACCTCCAATGGGAAGTGTAACACCTCTTCAGGCTTCGGACGCAGGAATATGCCACGGACATAAGTGTGTCGCACAAATGTTCGCGCACCATGTGGGTGTCCCCAATAGTTATTCCTCTATTGACACACAAAACAACTGCCAAGTGGAATGAAGGCAGTGGGATTATGTGGAATTTAGCCTTTGAATTTGGTTTTCTAAAGTGAGGAAGGGTAAAAGTGGAATTTGCATAAGAGGTGCAAATTCACTCCTATAAATTTTTCCCCCACTTACTGAGCACAAATACTGATGAGTGCATTGGTAAAGTAGATCAGAGAAGTAGTAAGGTTAGAAATGTATACCTGAACTGTCGAGGAAGCAGACTGCAATCTGGAAAACTCGAGAGCGTAGGACAAGCAAAGGACTTCATAGCCCTATAAAACTATGAATGAAAGTGTCTTACAGGCCCACAGACCTGCAAGGAGGAAACCCCCAAGATCTCACATGAAGGAAGCCCCAAAAGAAAGCGCCTCACAAGCCCACAGACCTACAAGGAAGGTGTCCCCCAAGATCTCTCACAAGGAGGATACCTAGAAAAGTGCCTTACAGACCCATAGACCTGCAAGGAAGCGTCCCCCAAGATCTCTCACATGGAGGAAACTGGGAAAGCACCCTATAGACCCACAGACTTGTAGGGAAGGTGTCCTTCAAGATCTCTCACATGAAGGAAACCCAGAAAAGTGCCCTACAAACCTATAGACCTATAGGGAAGGTATCCCCCAAGATCTCTCACATGGAGGAAACCCAAATAAAGTGCCCAATAGACCCACAGACCTGCAGGGGAGTCATTCCCAAAATTTTGTCACATGGAGGAAGCTCAAAAGAAGTGTCCTATATGTTGGCAATACAAGGGTAGACAACTGAGAAGGGGGGTGAATCAGTTGTCACAAAAATTAAAAACTTATTCAACTTATTAACCTTATTCTCATATTTGATAATTAACCATGAAAACATAAATCATCAACACATTAGAAACACACATAACACCAAGATTTTTACGTGGAAACCCTATTAGGGGAAAAACCATGGTGGAGGTCAGTCCACAAGATTATACCCTGTTAAAAGTATAATGAAAATGAAATATGGGGAATGCACATGCATTCAGGCACATTTCCTAGAGCTCACTACTCAATTACAAAGGAAGACACACTGTCTTACAAAGAGATTCAGATTATAGCCATCTGGATTTTGAACTGAGAAAATAGCATCTGCTAATGCCTGATTACAATTCCAATTAAGCACATGAACACTTCTCCACTCTTCTTCACTCTTCTCCACACTCTGCTCTACCTTTGAATGATTTAGGTCATTATTCACACACACACACATTCGTCATACCTCAAATGAAATGAACAATCACTTTTATATATCCGCAACAAGAAATTTCATCGCTACAAGTCGACCACAAAGAAATAATAAAATGAATATAAACTGTCAGCCCAAAACATTAAAGATTATCAATGTGAATCAACCAAGGTTAGCCACAACTTAGTGAAGACTCAAAACAATGTCTTCAACATGAAAACACTTCAAATAATTTCTCCTCGAAGATCCACAACATGCTACAAACACTATGTCGGCCAAGAACAAGAAAAACATGAACACGCAAGAGAAAATCTCATATCACGAGCACAACGGTCAATGCAGAAATGAAACAAAGATAGAGAACGATCTAGAACATCCACAAGCATCATGAATCACAAGAGAAGCATCCACAACAATTGAACTAACTGAAATAGCCTCATCTTCAATCAAGAACACCAACTGAAGAAAGAGAAAAACTGTCAGAATGAAAATATTCATAACTCGATCAAATCTTCATGCTGATCTCTCAAACTCGACGTGGATAAAATAGATACACTCAGAAAAAAACCCTTTATTCCACAACCTTTGATCAATAATGTATAGAAATAACCACGAGTATGTCAGCTACACTGAACTTCACTTCACCATTGACAACCTGCAACTCATTTATTACAATTTTCTCAATATCCTCGACATATATAGCTTCAAATACATTAATGCTAATAGTGTTGACATCAATGACAACCAAATATCAAAAACACAACCACAACATCCAACAATATCCCCCTTTGTCATTGATGGCAACACATGATGTGAAAAACATCATCAACGCAACTAACTCTTGCTTAGGTTCTGACTCATCTTTTCCTCAACACTTTCACATAATCTTTCTTCCCACAAGGATCTTCTCCTCATATAATCACAAGTTTTTCATATGAATCTTCTCCCCCTTTGACATCAATGACAAAGATCTCTAAGCTTTGAACCACATATCTAAACCATCTGACTACTCCCCCTAAGTAGCAGCCACCATAACATCAATCTGAAGCAAGATATGATTATGAAATGCATGGACTGATGCAATGCAATGCATCCTTAGTTCTGATTAGGAGGGGTAATCAACCCTAACTTCCCTCTGAGATACTCAACAATATCCTTAGCCAATGGCTTGGTAAAGATGTCTACAATTTGCTCCTTAGTGGGCATATACTCCAGTCTGACTTCCTTTTCACTTACCTTCTCCCTCAAAAAGTGAAACTTGATAGATATATGCTTTGTTTTTGAATGCAGCATTGGATTCTTGGAAATGTTAATAGCACTTGAGTTATCATAGAATATAGCAATAGGCTCATCATATACAACTCTAATATCCTTCAGCATTTGCTTCATCCACAAGACTTGAGTACAATTTTTAGCAACAACAATGTATTCGGCCTCTGCAATAGACAAGGAAATTGCATTCTCCTTCTTGCTTAACCATGAAATTAGCTTCTTACCCAAGAAAAATGCTCCACCACTAGTACTTTTTATTTCATTCACATCTCCTGCCCATTCAGCATCAGTAAAGGTACTCAAGGTAAGATCATCATCTTTAGAATACCATAGGCCAAGATCAGTAGTTCCCTTCAAGTATCTAAAAATTATCTTCACAGCAGTCACATGAGATTCCTTCATATTAGCTTGAAATATAGCAACAATACATACAACATTCATGATATCAAGCCTAGTTTGAGTTAAATACAACAATCCACCAATCATTGATCTATATCTTGTCTAATTTTCTTTCAGAGAATCATCTTCTGTTGCCAACTTGCATCCGATCACCATGGGTGTACCAACTGGATTTGAATCTTCCATACTGAACTTCTTCAATAATTCCTTCACATACTTGGACTGAGATATAAAAATCCCTTTATCTAACCAAGTAATTTTCAATCCCAAAAATAATTTCATCTCACCAATCATAGACATCTCAAATTCATTCTACATCTCATTAGCAAACTTCATGCACAAACCATCATCTCCTCCAAAAATGATATTATCAACAAAGACATCCACAATCAAATTTTTATCATGATCAATCTTGAAATACAGATTACTATCAACAGTACCTTTGTTAAATCCAAGCTTCAACAAATACTTATCCAATCTTGCATACCATGCTCTAGGGGCTTGCTTGAGTCCATACAATGCTTTCTTCAACCGACACACCATATCAGTCAACTGGAATCCATCAGGTTGCTCAACATACACTTCTTCTTCCAATTCACCATTTAGAAAAGTTGATTTTACATCCATCTGATAGACTTTGTAGTTCTTGTGAGCAATATAGGTAAGAAATAATCTTACAGCTTCAATTCTAGCAACAAGGGAAAAATTCTCTTCAAAATAAATTCCTTCCATCTGTGAATATCCTTTACATACCAGTCTTGCTTTGTTTCTAACCACTTCACCTTGCTCATTCAATTTGTTTCTAAAGACTCATTTGGTTCCAATTACATTCTTGTCCTTAGGTCCGGGAACAAGAATCCATGTATCATTTTTCTCAATCTGTTTTAACTCTTCTTTCATTACTTCAACCCAATGCTCATCTTTACATGATTCATTCACACTAGTAGGATCAGTCTTTGATATCAAGCAATACTCTTCTGCAATCTTTCTCCTAGTCGGGACACCTTTGTTCTTATCACTTATAATCTGATCTTCTGAATGATTCAATCTTACATACCTCAGAGTCTTCTTAGGATGTTTCTTCAACTTCAGGTTCTTCTGATCTCTCTTTTGCTCTTTCACTAGTTTCTCCTTCTTCATTTTCTTTATTTATTGGATTGATCTGTACTTGATTTGTAGTCTGAACTTGCTTTCCTTTGTTTTTACTATCATCCTGATCATCAGAGTCATATCCACAGGTTATGGATAGTGTACCTAAGTCTTCATCAACCTTAACATTTACACTTTCAACCATTTTCTTCAATCTTTTATTGTAACACTGATAGGCCTTACTTTTAGTAGAATAACCCAGAAAGATACCTTCATCACTCCTAGCATCAAACTTTCCTATGTCTTCATCCCTCTTAATATAACATTTGCTTCCAAATATTTTGAAGTATTTAACAGTAGGCTTTTGACCAGTCCATAGCTTAAAAGGGGTCTTACCAGTATCACCTTTGATTTGTACCCGGTGAGTGTGTACACAACAGTACTCACAGCTTCTCTCCAATAGATATGAGGAACATTTCCTTCCAACATCATAGTTCTAGCAACATCTTCAATTGTTATGTTCTTCCTTTCCACAACTCCATTTTGTTGAGGGGTCTGCGGTGCAGATAATTGTCTCTTTATTCCATGTTCTTCACAGAAAGAATTAAATTCATTGGAAGTGAATTCACCACCTCTATCTAATCTCAGACATTTAATCTTCAAACTTATCTCTGTCTCAACCATAGCTTTAAAGATCTTGAACTTTTCCAGTGCTTTAGATTTCTCCCTTAAGAAAGTAACCCATACCATTCTAGAATAATAATCAATGAGTAACATGAAATAACTGTAACCTTGTAAACTTCTGACCTTAGAGGGACCACACAGATCAGTATGCACAAGCTCTAACAATTCATTTGAACAATGCCTTTTACTCTGAAATGAAATCCTGGTTTGCTTTCCCAATTGGCATTCCTTGCATATTGCATTAGTAGGTTTCACCAACTTAGGTAGATCTCTCACAGCCTTAGTGGAACTTATCTTGAAAATATTATCAAAGTTAACATGACACAACCTCCTATGCCATAACCAACTTTCATCAACTTCAACAATCAAACAACTTTTACTAGTAGCACTCAAGTGAAAGATATTACCTTTTGTTTTTGTACCTGATGCAATTTCATTTTTTAGAACTCAATATTCTACACTTTCCATCCTTGAACTGAAGATTGTATCCCTTATCAACCATTTGACCAACACTCAAAATATTATGCTTCAATTCTTCCACATACAGAACATCATCAGTATTATGCTTACCATCAAGAGAAATACAACCTCTTCCACAGATCACACCAACTGTATTATCACCAAATCTTACAACACCACCATCATACTTTTCCAAGCTTACAAACTTACTTTTCCTCCCATCATATGATGTGAACATCCACTGTCAATTTCCCATTCATCTTTTTCTTCAACTCAAGTAGCTAGGGCTTTCTCCACATTTCTACAACTAGAAGATTCAGTAGATACAGGATTATTTTCTTTGATAGCAATAAATACCCATTCATCATCTGTCACGACTTCATCAGCAACATAGTAACACTTCTTTTGAAATCTAGGCTTGTTATGTCTTGGTTTAGCATCTCTTTCCAGACACCTTGATGCAAAATGACCTATCTTATTGCAAGAAAAACATTTAAGAGGCAATTTTCCTTCATACTTACCTTTTCCTCACAGTACTCTTTTGACAATAAGTGCTTCTAGCTCTTCTAGCTCTCTTTCTTCTTCTTCAATTTGTTTGATTTCATCCTCATACTTGAATGTCTTTCTAGATGAACTCTCACCCAGATCATATCTTTGTCTATCTCTTCCGAAAGTAGTAGACTTAAATGAAAATTCAACCTTAGGAAGGGCATCACCAAATTCACTCAACTAAAAAGGAGTCAGCTTACCAACCTATGTATCTCTGGTTATATTTGTTATAATCCAGAGCTCTTCAATAGCACTAGCTTTGAATTTTTAAGAATCAGGTAGGGATCTAAGCACTTTAGCAACAATCTCAAATTCATCTATCTTTCCACCAGCATATCTAATTCCACACACAAGTTCATTCACTCTTTGCATAAAAGTATTAATGTTCTCATCATCACCCATTCTCAGCCTTTCATATTTCCCTTTCAAACTCTGCAACTTAGCAATCTTCACATTAGCATCACCTTCATACAAAGTTTCCAACTTTTTCCAAATCTCATAAGCAGTCTTCAGATCCATAACATTTGTCATCTCAGAATCAGTCAAAGCAGTCAACAAAACTTCCTTAGCCCAAATATTATACTCAGCATATGTACTATTCAGTGGAATAACATGCCTATTACTTGTAATGCTCCAGTAGGGTTCACCAATGCATCTCAGATGATACTCCATTCGAGTCTTCCACAAAGAATAATTTTTTCCATCAAATCTCAGACTATCCTTCTTGTAACTTGCCATTTCAGATCACCTTAAGCTATTAAACTTCTTTCAAGGAACCTACTCTGATACTAATTATTGGCAATACAAGGGCAGACAACTGAGAAGGGGTGTGAATCAGTTGTCATAGAAATTAAAAAATTATTCAACTTATTAACCTTATTCTCAAATCTGATAATTAGCCATGAAAACATAAATCATCAACACATCAGAAACACACATAACACCAAGATTTTTACGTGGAAACCTTGTTAGGGGAAAAACCACGGTGGACATCAGTCCACAAGATTATACCCTATTAAAAGTATAATGAAAATGAAATATGGGGAATGCACATGCATGCAGGCACACTACCTAGATCTCACTGCTCAATTACAAAGGAAGACACACTATCTTACAAAGAGATGCAGATTACAACCATCCGGATTTTGAACTGAGAAAATAGCATCTGCTAATGCCTCTGATTATAGTTCCAATTAAGCACATGAACACTTCACTATTCTTCACTCTTCTTCACACTCTACTCTGCCTTAGAATGATTTAGGTCATTATCCGTGCACACACACATTTGGCATACCTCAAATGAAATGAACAATCGCTTTTATATATCTGCAACAAGAAATTTCATCACTACAAGTCGGCCACAAACAAATAATAAAATGAATATAAACTGTTGGCCCAAAACATTAAAGATTATCAATGCGAATCAACCAAGGTTGGCCACAACTTAGTGAGGACCCAAAAACAACATATTCAACACGAAAACACTTCAATTAATTTCTCCTCAAAGATCTACAACATGCTACAAACACTATGTTGGCAAAGAACAAGAAAAACATGAACACGCAAGAGAAAATATCAGATCATGAGCACAACGATCAATGCAGACATGCAAAAAATATAGAGCATGGTCTAGAAACATCCACACGCATCACGAATCACAAGAGAAGCATCCACAACAATTGAACTAACTGAAATAGCCTCATTTTCAATCAGGAACACCAACTGAAGAAACATAAAAACTGTCAGAATGAAAATCTTCATAACTCGATCAAATCTTCATGCGGATCTCTCAAACTCGATGTGGATAAACTAGATACACTCAGCAACAAACCCTTTAGTCCACAACCTCTTATCAACAACATACAAAAATAACCACCAATATGTTGGCTACACTGAACTTCACTTCACCACTAACAACCTACAACTCATTTATTACAATTTTCTCAATATCCTCGACATATACAACTTCAAATACATTAATTCTAATAGTGTTGACATGAATGACAACCACATATTAGAAACACAACCACAACATCCAACCCTATAGGCCCACAAACCTACAGGAAGGTATCCCCCAAGATCTCTCACATGGAGGAAACCCAAGGAAAGAGGAATCTGCAGAGTCAGAAAGTGGCTTCACAGTTGCATCCGTAAAGCAACATGTTTACCCGTAGATAGAACATGTCAAAAAGTGTCCATGTAGGAAAGTAAGTGGGCAGTCATGCAGATGGCCAACAAGTTGGAAGACTTTCAAAGGGGTCCCTTGGGAACCCTGGCATGAAGAAGGGGTCCACTCAAAGGACGCGTTGTTCGAAAGTACGAAAGAGATGTCCTTTTTTCTCAAATCGATCCGTCATCAAGGAATTCGAAAGGAAGAAGATGCCCCCACACGAGGGGAAGATCAAAGCTATTCCCACGTTGGAGGAAGGTTTTCAAGTTATTTTTTTATGAACCTGTGATGAAGGAAACACATTCCATTAGGCTTTCAAGTTGACAATACAATTCTTGAAAAGAAGTTTGTGAAGATTCTCAAGAAAACATTCGTTGGCAACGAATGTATTTTTCAAAAATCAAAATGTTGAAGAAGTGGCATTTTCACACATGAGAGGGATAACTCAAGAAAAGAAGAGAGAAATAAAAGAGCAAAAAGGAAATAAACACAAAGGGCATAGGGGTAGCTTGATATTTCGGGGTCAAAACTACTCAGAAATATATATGTGTGTGTGTGTATAGTAGTAGTATATAAAAATGAACTCTCATCAACCCCCTACTATATCAGACCATGTTAAGAATGCATGAGAAGACAAAGTAAAAATAAAAAATTGGGTCAACATGGAAGGGAAGCCTAAATGCCTCCAACGCTTTGCATCGTCCCCAATTTATCGAAAACCAAGTCACAAACATGGAAGAATGATGATACAAATAGAATAAGGTTTACGACTCAAAAACTACGCCTGTGTCCAAGCACCAACAGGGGTGATGAGGGTCATCCAGGCACAAATAACATGATCATGGGGGAACACATCACAACACACACACACACACACATCTAATCTAACGATAAAGAAGAGGCCTCCTCCTAACACTGATCGACCAAGAGGTCGTCTACTTCCCACTCTAGATCATCATAAGGGAAGGAGGACGAGCGTGCAGTGGTGGAATGTTAATAGGAGGAGTGTATGACCCTCCCGCAACAAGGGCCAAGGAAGAGGGCCTCGCAAGGTCCTCTCCACTGAGCTCTTGTGGAGCTAAGGTTAGCGATTTCGCGAAGATCGCCGAAAAGGTCAAAACCTCATCCAAAGAGTTAAACATGCACTTCACAGGAGTGCCATGTTTTACCTCAATGGACGGAGAAGGTTGTGCCCTAGATTCATCACTAGGCTCACTGAGTGATTTGGGAGCGGTGAAAAACTTAGGAGAAGCTAGAACCGGTTCTATTACTAGAACATAACAAGTTAGCACGAGACCACCTTTTGGAGAAGGTGGGCTTCTCTTATGTCCTCTGTTGCTAGAAGGACCACTCTCCACCTTTTGCTTCGTCAGAGGAGGCGAACTCCCCATAGGCGAGGAAAGAAGTGCAGAGGAAGAGGAGGAGGAAGGAACCACAGTAGATACGACCAAGGTGTTAGTCATATCTACGGGTTTTGGGAAAGGTGGGATATCTAGAATGGACATCAACAAAGGTGGCTCCACTGAAGGAGTGATGAACACCTGCACCTTTTTAGGTTCAAGCGCATTCGTACTCGCAGCAAAAGTAGGAAGCGATATGGAGCTGGTTTGAATGGAAGCAGAGGGGAGGAGAGAGGATGGTGCAATGGGAGGCCCTGATCTGGGGGAGGTCATCTCCTCTTCCTTCCTCTGTATAGTGGCCTACTCAGCCATGAGAACCTTTTTATGATTCTTACGGTCACACACAAGGCAATTTATGTGACTCTTTGAACTGGAGGCTGAAGGTTGCAAAGGAATAGAAGGCTCCTACTCAACCATGGGAGTGTCCATGACAGTCATTTCTAATGGAGGAACAAACTCTTGAATGGGAGCAGGAGGAGCAAGTTGAGAAGCAATGGGGGGAGTAAACTCAAGTGCCTCAACAATGAACCTCTTCCCATTCACTACTTTGGGAGTAGGAGTGGTAGGAGGCTGCATAGGTTGAGACAAAGAGGAATCTCCACAGGGACCTTTTCCTCTACCATATAGGTAGTACCAAGGTCCAGGCAGTTTAGTACGGAGGTTCGATATCCTAATCTTGGGCCTGAGCTAAGGAGGGATCATTGGACTCAATGGGTAAAATCCAGGCTTGCTCATCCAATACTCCTCCCAAGAGAGGGGAGTAGACGAGTCATCCTGAGGGGAGGCAACCTTCTCCTTCCCTTTTCAGGAAGGGGCGGCCAACTGCTATGCTATAGGAAGAGCCAATTTTTGTTGTCCCTTGCCCTCGGTCTTGTACTTTACATAATTTTTGTAAAGTAGGTCTGTCCTTGGAATAAGTGGACCAACTGGGGTGGGCCAAAAATAGTCTAATGAATATCCCCCACGGGACACCAAAGGCTAGTATCCAGTGTCATGCACTACATGCACAACACCTTCATGGGAGAACTTTAGACATTTATGAATAATGGAGGCAATTCCACTCATCGAAGCTAGCCAAGGTATACCTAGCTTCATCCTAAACAAATCTGACTTCGGAATGACATTGAAAATTGTGTCAACAGCCCTAGGTCCAACTAGGACGGACAATGTTATCGAGCCATATGGATTCAGAGAAAGACCATCATGTGTATGGATGGTAGATTTCATTTCTTTGTATTCCTTTCTATGTAATGAGTTGAGCCACAACGTCTCTTTTGTGATAACATTCACTCGACTCGCGGGATCTACTAGGACTCCTGTCACAATGTTACCATTGAGGCAAGCGGGAATATAGAGAGGCGAGGGCTTGTTATTTAGGGGCAAGTCCTACAATGTGAATGTTATATCTAATGAACTGGTCGCAGGCTGTGTGGTAGAAGTAATTGTGACCATGTTAACATAGGCCTCAGGCTAAGTGATAGAATTAGTGGGATCGATAATCATGTTAGAAGAATGTGACAGAAATAGGTCCGTGTATATCTATAGTTCACTATTCGCTCTTGCCACTGATATTTTTGTATTTTGTTTGCTACCATCGAGACGAATAGTACTATTCTCAATGCGCTCTTGTATCTCATGATGCAGGTGCATACAACATTCGATATCATGTTCGTTAACTCGATGGTACTGACAGTAGGTACTTGCATCATACCAACTAGGGTATGGTTCCTTAAGAGGTTTAGGGTTTGGCAAGGTTATGATCTTATCCTTCAACAAATTTTGCAAGATGGAAGAATAAGATTTCGATAACTTTGTAAAATTTTGGTTGTGTCTAAGGCTATTGTCATTTGCAGCGACTACTACATTCGCAACAACTTTTCCTTTCCCATAGATCGATACAATGGACTTTCCTTCAGAATGGGAGCGCGAGGAAGATCCCCCAAACTGAACCACCATCTACTGATACTCTCGTAGGGCTGCACAAAAATACACAAAAGAAGGGTATTTCATAAGGGAAAACTTCTCCTGCCAAGGCCTTTGCAAGTTCCCTATGAATACCTTCTGCACGTCAGAATCGAGCAACAGATATGAGATTTGTGAGAAGAATTACCTAATACCGCGCTATGAAATCAATAATCTTTTTGTTATCACCTTGTTTGCATCAGACAAGATCCGAAAATGTCATCTTCGGCCTAGCGTTAGCTTGAAATTGTCATAGAAATTGGTTTACAAGTTGGTCTAATGAGAAAATGGAATTATTGGGCAAGGAACAGTACCACTCGCGTGTAATATCCTTGAGAGATCAAGGAAATAGTTTGGCCATCAACGCATCATGATGGAAGAAGTCTATGCACAAGGTGTTAAAGGTGGACACATGTGTCAGTGGGTCCCCTTTTCTGCCATATTTTTCAAATTTAGGAATCTCCATTCCCTGAAGGAAGGGAATGTTTAGAATTGCAACTAACAATGGGCTATGTTGGAAGAAGGGTTGGAAGATAGGTTGGGAAGAGGCTTGGGAGAGACTCGCTAACTGGATCTGCATCTTACCCATATTCTGAAGGAAAGTGTTCAGAATAGGGTCATTAGAAGATAGAGGGCCAGAGGAACCTCCTACAAAACTGCCACTAGAGCCACCACTAGAACCACTACCAGGGCCACTAACACCAATAGGGCCTCCTCCGGAGCCACCTCCACTTCCAAAGCCACCACCATGACCTCCGCTAAAACAACTTCCACCAACACCACCACCGCTATTGAAGCCACCACCACTACCAAAGCCTCCACCACTCATCCCGCCAAAACCTCCACAACTAGATGTTGCAGGAGGGGTGAAGCTAAAAACCAAGGGGATCTTGTTCACTTTGATAGTGTCGAGTCCTTCAAAGGCAGAGGGGATGTTGATTGAGGGTATGGTATCAGTCATGTATACGGATGTAGGAGGCATCGACAATCCTAGCTATCTCTCATGATCTTCAAAAGTGACTCCTCATATACTATTAGGATTGTTTGGAGGAGCACAAGAATCAGTCAAACTAGAAAGACTAGCCAAGATTTCTATGCTTGTTCAGTATTTTCCCACCATATACTTTAGTTCGTTGATAACCCATGCAGCCCTAGCTAGCTTCAGGTCTCTTTCCAAGTGATGTTCCAAGTCACCCAACCCTTTGTTGAGGGTGGAGGCATATTTTGCAAGTATGTGAACAACCTCATACTCATCTACCAACGATGGTGTAGGAGATGCAGGAGGAGTGGGGATGTGATCGGTCTTGTCAGAGAATCCTATCTCACCCCTTGACAATTGCTCCTGCATGGCCAGACCAACGACGGGACCAAAGAAAAGGCCTATAGAGAAACTAGTAGTGAGCTTCATCCTTTCCATCAGAAGGTGTCATATACTTCTCCTAACAATATACCCGAAGGTTGTGGACTGGGTTGTGATGCTCATAAACCTTCACAACACTCAGGTACACAACAATCACAAGGTACACGGGGAAAAGCCTCAACACCAATAGATGAACAGACATTGGTTCACATCGAGTTCACCAAAAATGTAAGGGAGGGGGACCAACCATGTTCAATACCCTAGGTCATGAAGATCCAAGAGCAAAAGGCTACCCTAACTTACCTCAACTTAAAATGGTGTTAGGAGATGCAAGATGAGAATGATGAGGACTATGAGGCCCATCGATCACTCTCAAGACCCGAAACTTGGAATGGGGCTAGGAGAGTTAGTTTTCAAGTTTAACAATGCACCTTAGGTAGCTTTCTGCCCGAGGACAAAAATGCGGTTTTGGGACAATAGCGTGGTGCACTATCATCTCTTAGGTGTGTTGGTGCCCATACGACCAAAGGACCAAAAAGACAAGGTTAAACACTAGAAAACAGACTAACGACCTAGCTAGTGGTTTTTAGGAGAACAAAATAACACTATAAAGTAAGAAATATATAGACGAATATGATAAAGTAGATTAAGGCTAGGGTGACAAGAGTGATCTCACAAAAGAGCATGTTCACCAGCTAGCTCCAAGAAGCATGTCCACCTACACACAAGAGAGGAAAATTGTTGGGTGGTTGTATAGGGGTTGGCCTCAGTCAGACCCCCGTTTTGGTGTTTCCACCTCCACGGATAGCGAAGATAGCGATAATGGAGAAATATTTGATAAAGAAGGAAATGAAATAAAGAACACAAAAGCACTACAAAACAATGTTATGCTACTCAACCAAATCGTAAAGGAGAGGAGTAGAAAGCTTACCACCTCCACCAAGAGCTCACTAGCTAATGGGGGAGAAAATGAGAGGACTCAAGCCTCTATTGCAACGGTGTTGGTTCCACACTTTCTCTACGGAGTTGGTGGAGTGTTGTTGTTGTTGCTATGGAGTGCAAAGTGTTGCTTGAGAGTGATGAATGCTAAGGGAATGCTTAAGCTTGTGAAGAAGATTGCTAGAGGACGTGAAGAGATGAAAAGCATGTAGAAGGAATGAATTTGAAGGAGAGAATGAAGAAAATGACCATATTTGGGTTGGTTAGTCGAAGTGGGTGTTACAAATTGACCTCCAATGGGAAGTATAATGCCTCTGCAGGCTCCAGACGCAGGAATGTGCCAGGGATGTAAGCACGCCGCATGAACATATGCATGTTGCATGGGCGTCCCTGACAGTTATAACTCTGCCAACACACAAAACAACCGCCAAGTGGAATGAAGGCAGTGGGCTTGTGTGTAATTTAGCCTTCAAATTTGGTTTTCTAAAGTGAGGAAGGGTAAAAGGGGAATTTGCATAAGGGGTGCAAATTTTCTCCTATACAACTTGATCCAATATGTGTTCTTAGAAGAGAGAAGAAAATTTTATACCAAAGATTAGGCAAGAATAGGTTCACGTCGAGTTCACCAAAATGTAGTGGAGGAAAAATGACACCCTCCCTCTCCCCTAGGTACGAGTGTTATGCAAATAACTCAAGGGCTTAGGTGAAAAGGATGAAAGGACAAAGGAGTTTTGGTTATATTTTATGTTTTATGAGGAATTATGAGATAAGAGTTTTAAGGATTGAAAGAGCAAGATTCAGAGGTCTCATGAGCAAAGTGACTAGATCTCATCCAAGGATGATAGAACAAAACACAGACATCCCCGCAGTCTATTGTAGTATCATATGGAATGAAAACAAAAATTGCTAACATAGATGTCACAGAGCCAACTAGCTATTCAGTAACTAAAATATTAAATGTCTACTAAACTAACAAAATAAAAGGAATGATATAATATGAAATAACATGTATAGATTAAATGAAATGAAATGAAACGACAAGATGGAAAATAAGGGAAAGAACTCACAAGAGATCCATGCTATGAATCCTCCCGCAATGCTCCAACTTGCCAACCTGCATACACAGAAATGGGGGAAAATGTTGGGGTTGTATAGGGGTTTTCCTTAGTCAAACCCTCACATAGGTGTTCCCACCTCCACAGACATCCAGATAGATAAATAAAACAAAATGATGATAGACAAGAAAGTAGACAAGACAATAGACAAGTTAAAATGACAACATGCTATCAAAATAAAGATGATAATATAGTGAGAAAGGATGTAGCTACCCTCCCTTAAGCAAGCTAGTGATGATGAAGGAGAGTATGTAACACCTGAGATGAGCCAAGAGAACCAAAGTGTTGATGTAGAGAGACAAGACATGATAGAGCTTGCAATAATGAGAGAAAATGGTGGAGTGAGCTATAATGCTTGAGAGTGAAAGAATAATCAAGAGAGAATGATTGATTGATAGATTGAATGAATGAGAGAATGAGAAGTTAGAATAGAGAAAATACATGTAAATGGGGATTTTCAGCACATCTGCAAAGCCATAGAGGCGTTACAATTTGTGGGAAGGTGGAAATTGTAATGTCCCAATGGCTATGCAGACAGGAATGTGAAACTGCATGAGGTACATTTTTTAACATTACATGCATGCATTAAAGAGAGTCATTGAGTCTATGCCTTACTCCTTAGAACCTACAATGAAGGGACTAATTGTATCTAGTTTTGATGGCCATTCATTCTAGGTAACTAAGTGTTCTTATACCTTAGAAAACAAGTTGCTTGTTAAGAATATAATGTTATGGCACCGATGCATGCATCATATTAGTGAGAAAGGTATATGGACCTTAAAAAATAAAAATCTTGTGGAGGGGCTTATTGATTTCTCTCCTGAGTTTGATTATATGAATATTAAATTTATGGAAGGTAGAACTATGTTTCATTTTATTTTATTTCCCATAAATATTCCCAAGTTGTTAAAACTTATGCATTCTATGTAATTATCCCTATAAATATTCCTTGTCAAAATATTGGTACTATATATCATTATTGATGATTATTCCAAGAGGAAATGGTAATTTTCTCAAAAGTAAATATGAGTTATTTAGTTTGTTTAGGGATTCTAAGGCTCTTTTAAGGAATTAGACTAATAGAAAGATTAAGGTTTTGTGGATAATATCATAAAGTATTATTCTCTATAATTTGATAGATTTTATGAGAATGATATTCAAAGATATAAGACAACTTCATACACCTCTCAATATAATGGAGTCATAAGACACATCAATGTGACATTAATGTTAATGGAGAGGGATGTGAGTATTCTCAATGGGTATAAATTGAAACATAAATTATGGTAGAAATAATTACTACCACATGTTAATTAACAAGTTTCTTGCATATTGCTTGTGGAGAAAATCCCCATGGATTCATGGATGGGAAAAAAATCCCTCACTTTAGTATATTTGTGTATTTGGTTGTGAAGCGTACACTTATGTCCCTAGGGAGAAGTATCCAAAGATGGATAATAAGGTTGTGAAATGTATCTTTGGTGGCTATAACATTGGTGTGAAGTGGTACAAGCTTTAGGATTTAGTGGATAAAAAAATTATTTTTAGTTAGAGTGTGATTTTTAGGGAGGCCTAACTTTCCACTATAGTTGAGCAACTAAATGAGAATGAGAAGTTAGTTGTATAGCTACAACCAAATATTGATAAGTTTGCACTGTATATTAAACCTAAGGTTTAGGTTAAACTAGATGAGCAAGGTTATATGGAGAGTGAATATTTTGGAAGAAGCAAAACCTCTGCCTCTACTATTAGGGAGGTCCACTTAGTAGAGGAGGCAACCAAAAAGGTATAGCCCACTTAATTTTAGATATATATTTATTTTGTTGAATACACTAATGAACCTCAAATAGTTAAAGAGGAAATAAAAGTGGATGATTGTGAGTTAGGGACCATGGATGGGGAGATTAATGCATTGAGAGTGATACATGGGTCTTCATTAATTTAACTAAAGGAAAAAATATCATTAGCTAAAAGTGGGTGTTAAAAAAGAAGTTGGGATTTGATGGTTACATTGAGAAGTATAAATTATGATTAGTTGCTAAAGGCTATTCCCAAGTGAAGGGAGCACATTTCAATGAGATTTAATCCCCTACTATAAAGTTGATATTTATCAAAATTTTATGAGCTTGTACTATTGATTTTATTCTCGAGGTCAATTGAAGAAAAATTTCTTGTATGGTGTTCTAGAGGAAGATATCTATATGATAAAACTATAGCACTATGTTGTGAAAGAAAATCTTGGTTTGTTAGTCTAAGAATCTCTCTAAGATTTAAAGCAGTATTTTAGAATGCAATATAAAAAGTTTGATTCATATGTTTTGGGGCTGGGATTTATCAAGTTAGAGCCAAATCCTTATGTTTATTAATGAACTATAATTTTGTTTGTTGATGATATGCTATTGTCTAGTAATGGTAAGGGAATGATTATGAAATTAAAATGTAGGCTTTCACTATAGCTTGAAATGAAGGATTTAAGGGTTACTAAGTACATCCTTTAGATGGAAATTAGATAGGATAGAGCTAATAAAAAACTTTGGATTGGTAAAATTAAGTATGTTGAGTCTATTTTATAGTATTTTCGGTATGACTTATAACAAACCAATAATTGTTCTTATATTTGTTGGAACTAACCTTTTAGTTGAGTAGTATCACATGACCTATAAAAATGGTGGAGATGATTTCAATGCTCTATGCTAGTGTAGTTGGGAGCCTTATGCATGTTTTGTTTTACATCAAATCAAACATTACCTAAAGAATGAGAGTCTTGAATCATATGTGGCTATTCCTATTTGAGAATACTAAGTTGTAGGGAAGAGGGTCTTTGGGTGTTTGAGGGGTACTTTCAAGTATTTTATATGTTATAATTGTGATGTTTTTGAGGACCAACACTCATTGGATATATAGGGTTATGTAAATTTTGGTAGGGTAGGGGATATTAATAGTATCTAAGTTCTACTAGTGGCTATTTGTTTAGCTTATTTGGTGATGCAATGAGTTGGACAAGTGATAGGTTGTGGTCACTTTATCCATAACATAGATAGTGTAAATGAAAATTGCTCATTCATTGGAATCTACATATCTTCTAACATTTTTTTTATATGTTAGGTTACATTAGAAATTAGTCAGATTTTATTACATATTTAGAGTGTCACCAGCATGGAAAAAATCTCGACCTTTTATATGCAAACATAGCACTTTGATGTGTAGTATCATTTGGTGTGTGACATGGTGGAAGATGAGATGGTTTTGCTAGAGAAAATTGATACTTTAGAGAATGTTGTAGATGCTTCCACAAAGAATTCTATCACAAAGAATTTTAGGTGATACAATAATTTTACGGGGCCTCTTGGCCCATAGTAGATAATTAGTTTATTATTGGTATTCTATTTGCTCTTGCAAGATGTTTAACAAGTGGGAGAATGCTAAGAAATGTGTCTCGGTCTTGCACATTGATGTTTAAATATAATTTATGGGTTATAGAGGTAATTCTTGTCCTATTTTTTGCAACTCACTAAAGTAGTTACATTGACATGGGGCTCTATAATATCCTTAATTAAAAAAGGGGCTCAATCTAGTTCCTAGATGAAAATGCATAGCCTTTAGCAGTTAGGATCCTAATTAAAGAATGCAAGAGTATATATAAAACATAAGAGATTTATAAGAGGGAGATACACATATTGACCAAGAACATTCACCAACCAATAACATGCATTTGTTATAAAATATATTTAAATGTTTTAAATAAGACAAATTAGAGTGCCCAAGTGGGGAGGATAGCTATAACATGTTATGAAAAATTATTATAGGGCTTCTCTTGGTATTTGGGTGTTGTAATTTGACTAAGGGATTTTACATCACTTCTTAAGAGTATTAGTTTATGGTTTGTATCCCCCTTTGGTGGTTTCATGCATTTGTTTCTCTATTTATGAAGTTTACATAGTGTATTTCATAGGTATCATTATGTTGTTGGTATCACTACAAGTCTAAGTGTTGGTGTTGTATCATGTGAATGCTACTTACTTATATTGCATTATAGCTAATATTATTACTACTATTATTACTACTATTATTACTTATATTGCATTATAGCTAATATTATTACTAATTAATATATTGGTTTAGAGTTTGATGACTACTTTTTTTAATGATTTTCTCAAGATATATCATTGTGCTATGATGATTGATATACTATTTTGTTTATTTCCTAAAATTACTTTATATCATATTTTTAATTCACATCTTCTCTTATATTAGTTTAGGAATCATTTCCAAACTTTAGCTTCCTTTCATAGGTGACAAAGAATTAATTAGAATTTGTGAATGAGGAAGCACTAATGGTTAGTTTTTCTTACTCGAGGAGATTGTTGTAAGAGCATCCAAGCAAGAAGGATATGATGCTTGATTTTAGAGTGTATAATGGTGAATTAAAAGATGAAGATAACATGGGATATGCTTAGACACTAGCTAAGTACACATAAGTCAATTGTTAAAATTGTTTAATGACATAGTTTGAATTAGAGCATTTAATATAGGAGACATGGTAGGTGGTTTTAAAATGGGAGCACACACCATTCAATGTCATGGGTGTAGTCTTATTTCTTAAGGGATTAATGCATATATAACTAAAGATGAGGATAGAGTTAAGAATTTTTAATCTTAATCTAGAGCATCAAGAGTTCACTTGTATATCAAATTCACGTCTATGATTGTTGTAAACCTATGAGTAATTAATTTGAATTAAAGGGAATACCTTGTGTTTTTTATTTTCCCATTAATGTGTTTTGTTGTGAATTCTAAGGTTGCAAGATCTAGACATCTCTTTATTGGGAATCCTTGGGTCTTATCTACATCACCATATGTGTGGGATAAATAGTTTTAGTCTAATTAGATAGCAAGATGACTTGGAAAGCCTATGCACCCCAAGAATTTATTTATTAATATTGATTTATACCAAAATTTCACATTTTTAGGACATGATAATGATAAAAATCTACTTATTACACATCTTTCCTCTATTTTGTAGGTTTCTATGGAGAACAAACAAAAGGATGAATACACATGGTGAGATCTAGATGGATCCATCACTTTATATGGACTTGGTATACTTTTTATGTTTGAATATTTACTTTACATATATGTTTGCAAGTGCTCATTTACTTTAAGATACATGCACTCATGTTAGGATTCACATGCATGTAAAAGCATAGACAAATATAATTGTGAAATTTATATACCCATGCCATTTTCATCTAATTTTAGACCCCTTTTGAGAGAATGGCCTAATAAATTTATATACCAACACATGACTTAATCTTGTGTGAAGTAGGTATCCTTCTCGAATCCTTCTTATGTACTCACCTCCACACATTCCACACTCTGACCTTATCTCATCTATTCCACACATATCTCCATATATTTTATTTTACTGCAATGTCATGTCCAAATATTCATTCTCCACCATGACATTAGATTTTATTTGTTTTGGGTCAATCTTGCAATGCAAGATCAAACTCGCATTGCACAAACTTGACCTTTTAATTTCAAATTTTCAAATTTAATTTTTTTTCAGCTTTCACCCATTTATTCTCAACGTGAGTAGACTTGGTATGCATTTCATGAGATATATTGCTATACAATGGTATTGAAAGGCATTTAATGTATAATGATATTTTATCGTCTAATACATCAGATTCCAATTTGAAATAATGTTCATTAAAAAGAATAATCATTCTAAGATTAATTCATTCAGAGCATAACAAATATCTAAATGTGTATGATCATCCCAAAATATTTGCATGTCTAATGGTGCGAGTGAGGGTTTCTCGAATGGCTCGATCATTGTACCATGACATGTTAAGGCCATTCTTTTTGTTTTTCTTTTTCTTTTTACCTGCTACATGCTCTAGAATTTTTTGCCTCTATCTATAATCTTTTTGTCCTATTTTTTCTTTCTTTAAGGGTTTTTTTTTTTCCTTTTTACCCTTGGTAATTTAGACTGTTTGCATGGGGGTCAATACGGGTATGTGAACCCCCCAAATATTTCCTTTAAAGATATACTTAATGTAGATGAGCCCTTAAATTCTAGGCATGATATAGTCATTCATTTGCTTTTGCATGCAACAAAAGAGACTAGATTTGAGCAACACATGACCAATAGTTCAAGTTTTAATAGATGCTTAGAAAAAAGTAAAGATTGACTAGTGTTGGTGATTAATTTGGAATCTATAGTGGATGATTCCCTCTATTTATCAAAGCATGCCTTAATATGTAATTTTATTGGGCATTCACATCTCTTTGCAAGTTATGGAAACTTGGACTTGAAGGAATTGGAAACCAAAGGGTGATATGGAAATAATTTTAGCTACAAATAGGTATTTTTGTGGTATTTGCGAAAATGGTGGGTTAAAACACAATTTTTCCAGAGTGGACCTTATTTTCATAACCAAGTAGGTCTTTTTATTAAATCTTGGCATGTTGATTTTGACGCTATGGAGGAGCTCCCATCTAAGATACCTGTTTGGATTCCTCTTTGTAGGCTTCCAATGGAGATTTGGAGATAAAACATTCTTCAATCTATCATAGATATTATTAGAAAACAATTGGGTCCATCTCATCAAACTATGGATCAAAAGATAGTTTCTTTTGCTTATTTATGTGTTGAAATTAATTTGAATAATTCTCTCTTAGATTTTATGGGAATTAGATTGGGTAGCATGAATCGAATTCAATAGATTTATAATGAAGCATTTCCTTTCTAATGTTGAGTTTTCTACGAATATGGTCATCTTCAAAGAAATTTTCCTAAGGTGGGATCTAACCCCCTTAACCCTCTTCTATGTCATACATAATTAATCCAAAAGTAAAGGGTAAGTCCTCATCTAATCCTAATGGACTAGATGCAAATGAATTTATCTTTATAAGATCACATACTTAGGGGGATTTTTTGAATCACCAACAAAAGGACGTGCTTGTAAGAATTTTTAACAACAAATTTAATATTTTGGAAAATTTTGAGGAGGTGGAAGCAGTGGAACTTGATAATACTCCATACAATTAGGAAGACAATATTTTAGATTTAGGCACCATTTTTGTTGCTAGTGAAGTCCTTCCAATCTTAGAAGAACATGGATTATCAAAATATGAATCTCCTTCTTTTATGAGCCTGGGATAAAAAGGTAATCCTTAGGAAGGTGAAGGTGTTGTCCTAGCTAAAATTGATTGCATCCAGGATGAAGGAATTCAAGTAGATCCAAATGAACTGAAGGTTATTACAAGTTCATTGCAAGAATTTGAGGTGAAGAATGATGGAAAAAGACAGGCTCCTATTTTATTGGGTCTACAACATAAGAACATTAAAAATGGGGAAATGGTAAAATACCAAAATTTGGGAGAAAAAAAGGATCACAAAAAAGTGAAATTGATAGGGGAATATTTAGTTGAATATATTGTTATTAAAACACTATATTCTCACTTTGACACCTTTAAAAAATTATTCTAATATCATGTAATACCAACGGTTTGGGTAGCATCCCTTGATAAAGGGATACTCAAGATTTGATTAGAGAAACATAAACTAGACATTGTATTTCTTCAAGAAACTAAAATTCCAATTGAGGATATTATGAGTCTTTCTTCGAGGATTTGGACTACAGGCCAATTCCAATGTATTGGTGCATAGGGCATTATTGGTGGAATTTATTGTTTATGTAATCCATGTAAACTCACATTGGTATGGTGGAAAACAAATATATATTCAATCTTTGTGTTGGCTTCTTTCTTCAAGTTTATAGAGTGACCCTCTTGCTTACAAATGCTTATGCACCTACTAACCATCCATGCAAAGTGATTTTTTGGTCTCAAGTCAAATATGCTTGATCTTTAGTTCATTCTCTCTCTTGGGTTCTTGTAGGAGAGCTTAATGTCTTAGGAATATTGAATTAAAAATTAGGAGTTGATCATCTTGGTCCTTCTTCTACATTATTGAGAGATAACATATCCCTTCTCAATCTAGTAGATATTGAACCAAGAAATAGGTTGTTCACTTGGGGCAATAAAAGGTGTAGGAGTGAAGTTATTTTTGAAAGATTAGATAGGTTTCGTGTGTTTGATCTTTCGGTTGGTCATAGGTGGATTACATTCTTTGAAATTTTGAATTAGAAGGGAGCAGATCATTGACCCACAAAATTCTTTTCATCCCTTTTTTATTCTTCAAAGAAGGCCCCTTTTAAATTTTAGCTCATGTGGCTCCAAGATGCTAACTTGTTCAATCTTGTGGAAAGATCTCAAATTTTAGCTTCATGCAGCTCTAGGTTAACATATTTTTCACTTTTCAAAATTTTGAATTCTCCACTCTATTGCCTAATCTAAATACAAGTCAATAACCAACAATTGAGTAAATTACTTCTATGTGAAATAGTTTTTCTTTGAATTTTGTGAGGCACAACTCCCTCTTTTGATAAGATATATATTTTCTAAATTCTAAAATTTAAAGTGTGGTGTGTTTTTCACCAGAACATAGAAAAGGCATTAAACTAAAATCAAATTCTTATCAATGTTAAACACTAAGGTCAGGAATAATTCACTAGTAGAAAAAAAAATGACTAAAAAAACTACTGAAAATTGCATATAAATGACTAAACTTGGTCACGTGACCATTAGTAGTTTATTGCCGGTCATTTATAACTCGACCAAATTTATGACTAAACCATTTTTAGTCATTTATTTGGTCATTTTGATTGATCAATTCGGTAGTATATTTAGTCATTAATTTAGTCCTTGATTTAGTCATATATTTAGTCATATTTATTCACTGAGCTTGGTCACGTGACCATTAGTAGTTTATTGTTGGTCATTTATAACATGACCAAATTTATGACTAAACCATTTTTAAGTCATTTATTGGTTGTTTTGATTGATGAATTTGGTAGTATATTTTTAGTCATTGATTTAGTCATATTTATTCATTGATTTCTATCAATTGGTAGTATATTTATTCATCGATTTATGTCAATTGGCAGTATATTTAATCAATTGGTAGTTTATATTTAATTTTTTTTGTTCATTGATTTTTGCCTAAAAGTGTTGGAAATGAGACAATGCTTTTGAGGTTTAAACATAAAAAATAGAAAAACATAATCAATCATTCATTTGGACATAATAAAACAGCTATTAAGAAGGCAAAATACTAAAATTTTATTGAGAAAAGGTGTTCTTACAGTAGATACAAGACTTAAATATGTGTCTTTGCTTTGAAAAATGTGTTACAAAGTGTGTTTCTCAATGTTGTGACTGAGAAAATTGAGTTACAATGTTCTATTTTTTGCTTATACAGCTCCAAAACATAAAAGAACTACTTGAAAAATGAAGCCTAAAGGTCCTATATCTCATCCCAAGCATGCACTAGTACAGAAACAGTAATAAACTACTGAAAAAACTACTAAAAATTGCTTATAAATGACTGAACATGGTCACATGACCATTAGTAGTTTATTGTCGGTCATTTATAACACGACCAGATTGATGACTAAACCATTTTTAATAATTTATTGGTTGTTTTGATCGATCAATTTGGTAGTATATTTAGTCATTGATTGCTATAATCTAGTCACTTATTTAGTCATTTTTTATTTACTGATATATTTAGTTATTGATTGTTGTAATCTAATCACTTATTTTAAAGTCATTTTTTATTCACTAATATATTTAGTCGTTGATTTAGTTATTGATTGTTATAATCTGATCACTTATTTAGTCATTTTTATTCATTAATTTATGTGCATTGGTAGTGTATTTAGTCATTAATTTTAATCATCATTTTGATCAATTTGGTAGTAGATTTAGTCATTTTTATTCATTGATTTCACTGGTCATACATCTAGTCATACTTATTCACTATTCTCTTATTTTTGTCAATTGATAGTATATTTTGTCAATTTAATTATTAATTGATGTCAATTAGTAGTATATTTAGTTATTTTAGTTAATTGATATTTGAGGATTTAAACATAAAACACAGAAATACACATCAATCATCAATTGCACACAATAAGACATCCATTGAGAGGGAAAAATCTGTGAACTTTATTAATAAAAAAAAGGTGTTCTAGTTACAGCATAGAAATAGAGTATTACAATTTTTATTTTCAGTCACAAGACTGAAAATTTGAGTTACAATGCACATAAATGACTGCAAGAAAAAAACTTCTCAAAAAAACTTCTTCAATGATGGAAATGCATGCTTGGAGCCCTTCAATGCGAGTACATGCCCTTTTCATCTCTTAAAACTTCTACAACGTGGGCAATCTTCCTAAAGAAAATTGTAACATGTAGAATCCAAGAAGGAGAGTGTTGATTGTGTCCCATATATGAAGCTCTCTCCTTCAATGCAGTCAACAATAACCCTAGAATTTTTCCTCTTTTATATGCAACATGCCAACTAATATGAGCAACAAGGTGTTGCCTTTTCCGCCATGAATGAAGCTATGCCTCAATACAACCAACAAAATTACTATTAGTCTCAATTCAAAAAGAATAAAAGTGCATTATTTATTGCAAGTTTACAAAAGTAAGTCCAAACATAGCAGAAAGATAAATCAATTAAAAAATTGTAGCCTTGTCAACAAATGCCTTAAACAGAGTGTTCAACATAGGCCTAAAATATGCATATTGAACCCTTGATTTCAGAACCTTGTTCAAAATTTAAGAAAGTTGATACGCTCAGATTATAGAATGAAGTTGACATTATTGAATGAAGGCAATCAACACTAACCAAAGTGGAACAACATTATCAACAAAAATTTCCTGAAAACCAAGCCCAAGAATGCCATCAGACTTATAAGACAACAAAAAAGTCAACCCTAGTTCATTGTTGTCTCAGTAAAGACCTGCACCATGAAAGAATCCATTTATACATAAATTCCAAATTAAGTTGATGAGAAAAGATCTTTGATATCCAACTAGGAAGCCTTAACATCAAAAAATTACTAACCTGATGTTTCACAACAAGTTTTCCAATTGTGACATAATATTTACTTAAGAAACCAGATATTAATTCACTACCATATTGGATCTCACAGGATTCTCTTTCACAAACAACAAATGATATATATTAATTGTTTAGCAACTTCCTTAATATCCCCATGTAAGCAAACTAAACTGAGGTTGAGGGTTTGAAGTAGAGTAGGTCATCTTCTTGGTATGTGCTTGAATTTGATCATGACTTGTATCTTGAATGAAAATAGCAAGCTAGCTACATTGTAAAATCATTGTTAATCATTGTTAGAAAAATAACCACAAAATCCTCTTTAATTAAAATAATTCTTCTAGATATTTCAAGACAAGATATTTCAGTTAATTTCTAAGAGAGTTGATTTCACTATCCAAATAACCATCAATTTATTTACTGTATATAATTTCCCAGAATTCAAAATTTGAATGTAATGAAACTAACCATAATTATCAAATATTTGACACCAAAATGTAGCACATGCCCCTTTCATCTCTTAAAAATTCTACAACATGGGCAATCTTCCCAGAGCAAGTTGTAATGTGTAGAATTCAAGAAGGAGAGTGTTGATCATGTCCCATATCTAAAGCCCTCTTCTTCAATGCAGTCAACAATAACCAAGCCCAAGAATGCCATCAAACTTAGACAACAAAAATGTCAACCTTGGTTCATGTGTTGTCTCAGTAAAGACCTGCACCATGAAAGAATCCATTTATACATAAATTCCAAATTAATTTGATGAGAAAAGATCTTTAATAACCAACTGGGAAGCCTTAACATCCAAAAATTAATAACCTAATATTTCACAACAAGTTTCCCAACTATGACATCATCTTTACTTAACAAATTGGATATTGATCCACTGCCATATTAGATCTCACGAGATTCTCCTTCACAAACAACAAATGATATATATTAATTGTTTAGCAACTTCCTTAATATCCCCATGTAAGTAGACTAAACTAAGTGAGGTTGAGGGTTTGAAGTAGAGTATCGTCTTCTTGGTATGTGCTTGTCTTTGATCACGACTTGTATCTTGAATGAAAATAGAAAGCTACTTGTACTATAAAATCATTGTTAGAAAAATAACCACAAAATTCTCTTTAATTAAAATAATCCTTCTAAATATTTTAAGACAAGACATTTCAGATAATTTCTAAGAGAGCTAATTTCACTATCTAAACAACCATCAATCTATTTACTATATATAATTTTCTAGAATTTAGAATTTGAATGTAATGAAACTAACCATAATTACCAAATATTTGACACCAAAATGTAGTAAAAAATGAATTGTTTGACAACAAATGTGATTTGATAAACCAGATATACCCTTGATATATTGATTTAAATAACAAGGAAAGATCAAACTGGAGACAACAAGATAACATTCATTAATTTACTTCAACAAACAATTGAAACCAAAATTTGGCCACCAATTATAACTTCATTATATTGATCTTCAAAAATATTTTACAATACATTTCAAAATTTTGTTTTGACTGACATGTCAAAAAGTGTCTTTTCAGTTACCCACTTTTAACATAAATAAAAAAGTCTTAATTATCATTGTTTACATAGGATTACATAAAAGCAATGAAAGATGAGAAATGAAGAGAAATGATCAGATGTTGAAGTCCAAAGCACTCGTGTGAGGCCCAACCCTATCTATGACTATTGTGACCTTTTTATAAAGGCAAATTATGTTAAATTAATGAATTATGTGATACCTTGATCAATATTGTTTAAATATAGTATATCATTGAAAATGTGGATGGGTAAAATGGTTAAATCTTTAGTTTATTTACTACCTTAGAACACTATAATTAAGTGAGTGTGTGTGTAACTGAGAGTTATATATTCAAGTTTTAAAAGTATAAAATAACATCAATGTTTGATCTCAACTACATAGTTAATGTTTTAATCTTTTCATGGCTCAGTTAAAAGATGATTGTAATAAATGTGTCCTATTAAAGGTGTTTTGACAACTCATTAGGAAAGCATGAGAAGTATGTAAATTTAGATTCTTACAAGCATCAAGAGATAAGCATATTTAAATTTATATGAACAAAAGAATGAAATGTATTTTAGTACAAGTGATTCGCTAATATGTTTTATGTTTTGTGGAAAGGGGTAATGCTTGGGGATGAAACATGACCCTTGTAGATCATGAAGAAATTAAATGGAATAAATTCCTATCATCGTTGATGGTAAACTGGAACAACACTAACCGACAATAAGGTTGCTTAAGGTAAGCTAACAATGTAAGTTATATGAATTTGTTATCTATTATTGTTAGAAATAGATTTGAATTCTTATTTTGCATCGAAGGAGATAAAGATTATATATATGAATATATTTCTAGGTACTAATATGTTGAATTGAATCTTATTGAAAATAAGAGCAAATGACTCCCATGAACTTTAGATCATGTGTTAAGAAAAATCCTAAGAGATGAGTGTCATTAGGAAAAAGGGAGAACCAATTAAAACCCTTGTCGATACATCGTTGAGTGAATTTTTCAAATGTGATCAAACATAATGGAAAGTGAGTCACTGTGGGGCTAGCATTAAGCGTCAAGTGAGTATAGGGGTGGTGGTTTAGTTATTTTGAGTTTATAAATATGACCTTAGAATCTAAGAAATATTTTGGAGAGCTAAAGTTTATGGTTAATGTGTAATGTGGTGTTTATGTGTGAAATATTTTTTATGCTTTAATTAATGTAGATTCATGTCAATTAAGTTGCAAGTGGTGTGTAAAAAGGTAAATTTCGGATGCAAATTTGGAGGTGACTTTATGAGGGTCAAAAAGGTCATAAATTAGTCATTTATTGCATATTAAAGGCCCTAGGCATAGTACCTATGGGTTGGGGGATTGGTTTTGACCATACTTTTTCCCATACCTTATTTATAACCTCCTTTAAATGGCCTTGAAGGGAGGTGACGAATTGAAGGGAGGTGACAAATTTCAGGGATAAAAGGATGGATTTGACCCATCCCCATCTCTTTTGGTCTTCCCTCTCATTTAGTTCAATGGACTTTGGAAAAAGGGCGTGCATGTGCACCATGCCTCTTTAATAAAAAAAGGACTTGGTGGGTAATTTGGGGTAGTGTGAGGAAATTGAGATTGGATGAGATGATGACAAATGTCACCATCTCATCCAAAGTTGGGGAGTCTTGGACTCTTTAAAGAATCTTGAATTGTTGGAAAAAGGGGGCTCTCTCTCTCTCTTGGAGAACTTAATCATTTTGGGGGGGGAGTTGAGAGAGTTCAAGATTTTCATTTCTTTGTTTTGTTTCATAGTTGTGATTTTTTGGAAAGAAATAACTTGAGATCTATGGGAGAAAGGAAGGGTGATGGATTCAAAGAGAGCATATGGAAGAGGCTACATCTCTACTATGATGTAGAAAGATAAGTCCTCTCTCCTCTAATTACTTGATGAAATGAGTGATATGAAAGTTTTGAGTGGAAATGGTTCTTTGAAAATGAGTGTGTTTGTAATTGTGGAATAAGTTGATTTTTATTTTTATACCAAAATTATTTGGTAATTATTTTGTACTTGGTCGAGGGTATGGCTAGAGCCCATGAGGCTTTATGATGCCATTACGGTTGGGTGGAGAGCAAGGTTTATTTAATGGAGATGTAATTCATTAATTTTCCCAATATTATTTGTAGTGGAGCAAGTATTTAAGTATTTGCATGTATTATAATATTCAAACATTAGTGGGATGACCCTGTAGTGTGACGGCAAGTCACAAGCCCTATTGAAAGGGCAGTCTCATGTTCGAGACTCACCCGCTGCTTGTAGGTACAAAGGATGTTGCACGTTGAATGAGGGTAGATAGAAGGACGTAGAGTGGTGCTCAAGGCTATGCTAGACCCCGCAAAAGATCAGTGTTGAGGCTTGGGGTAGAGGTTGGCTCGTGGAGCAAAGATGAGATTATACCCGCTGGACGAAAGGCTAAGTCCAGGGAACGATAGACTATGGGCAGTATAGGTCGCGATGCAAGTAGCGTAGGTGCAAGGCTAGAAGAAGACAAGGAAACAAGGAGTTAGCGCCAATGGAGGGATAAAGGAGGACACCCAGCTGGAGGAAGCACATGATGCAGAGGGATAAGGATGTAGAAGAACTAAGGAGTTGGCAGGACAAGTCTCTCATGGAGTGATAAGGTGGTGAAAGGGGCTGCGAAGGAGGCCCGAGATGGATGCAAAGTGGTAGGAGGAAGAAGGATGAGTGTTGGAAGAGGATGAAGGACGGGTGTTGGAGGTGGAGGAAGGAGGAAAAAAAGAGGTGACAGAGGAAGAAAGGAGATAGCAAAGGAGCAAAAGGAGGTTGCAAGAGAACGAAGAAGGAAGTAGAGGAGCAGGTGAGAAGGAGGCTGAGGAGGAGGCCCGAGGAGGAAGTAGAGAGGGGGGACGAATGGAAGAAGGAGATGAGACGGTGGCTTGGGGTTTGATCTAGGAACATTGCACATAGTCAGCTCACCCATCGACGACTATTGTTGATGGTTGCTACGGAACCCTGACACAGTGTCTCAAAGAGCTCAATGCAGAAACAATGGGAATGAGGTCCCCCAAAAATGTGGCCTCACTAGTTCATAGCTCTAGTCAAAAAGCGCGTACGTATCAATATATATATATATATATATTCAAACATTAGTGTTTTATTTAAATGAAAAAAAATATGGCATAGATCAAATTCCTACATATGAAAAATTTCTTATTTATCTCTCTTTGACTATGTTTTCGAGGAAATTTTGAAGTTAATCATTATAAAAATATTTAGAGGGAAAGGTATTCCTTATAATCTTATAAGTTAGGCAATGGTGTTTGTAACTTCCTATGCTTCGGATGGAGAAAGAGATTTTCATTTCAAAGAAGGAATATATGTTATTTAAGTAGATATTATGTCAAAGAGATATGCATTATGTTGTGCAATTAAATGGTTGTTTTTATTATATGTGTATTCTCAATACTAGGAAATATTGGTTTCTTTTCTACTTCAAAATAATCAAGAAAATAGAAATAAAGGAAATCTAAATTCTTGAACAATGTATGTGAATATGTAATCCTATCAAACTCTCCAAAATCCTTGCTTAATTTTAAATTGTCAAATTTAATAATAAAAAAAATGCAAAATAAAACTCTACATGGATTTCATTCAATGTAGGAAAAATATAAATATATATACAAAAAAATATATATATGTAAATCTTTCCTCAATGACTCTAAATGCTATATGCAAAATATAAATATAAATGTATATTATAGAATGAAATATAGTTTATTAATATATATATATATATATTTGTTTTCATATTTTATTTATGTTATATTATTTATCTTAATATATAAATTTTATTTAATAAATCTATATAATAGAAGAAAGCTAACTCCTAGACAAAAAGAACTTATGTATATACCATATTATATATGCTATAGCGTACCCCCATACCCCATGGCTTGCGGTGGACAAAAGATACCCAACAGAAAAGGTGGTCAGACGGAAAATAGGGAGGCGGAAAGACTTGACGGTCAGACATTAACTCCATCATGTTGTTTCATGTCCTGTTGTCGGGAAAACTTGTCAGCGCCGGTGGGTTTTCAAAATCATTTTTCGGCATGGACAAAAAGCCAAAAACGTGGCATTCGAAACCATTATTTGTAAATATCAAAAAGCCCAAATGAGGTCCCATTTTCTACAGTGACGTTTTGGTGTAGAGCAATGAGGAGAGTTGCAAGCGTTCGAAGCTCCCTAAGGTATGTATAACCACTTTGTATATGTGCCATTTTTCCATTCTACCATGAACACTGAAGAAATGAATGGCTATTTGTTGCGTGGTTTTCGTTTTGTGATTTTCTGTTGAGGGTTTTTTAATTTCGTTTTCTCCCATCTTTTGGTTTTGAAAATTTGCATTTGCCGAATGAAATAGATGAGAACCCATTGTGGAAATATGAGTGAAATAATTGAATAAGGTTTATAGAAACCACAAACCATGCAGAATATATTACGAGGTTGGAAAATGCAATGTGGGTTCTACAATGGAATGGTATCTTGTGAAAATCACATAAAGCCCAAAACGTTGTCATTGTTCACATTCTTATTTTGAATGTTGCAGGGTTTCGTTGGGAAAAGGGCTATTTATTTGAAATGTAGGTTTAATAATGTTTTTTTGTGTTGAGGGTTTTTAAATTTTTGTTTCGTTTCCTCCCTCGTATGTTGGTTTTCAAATTTTTCCATTGCCAAATGAAATAAGTGACAACCCATTATGGAAATATGAGTGAAATTACTGAATAACGTTTATAGAAAGTAGAATCCATGCGGAATATATTACGAGGTGGAAAACGCAACGTGGGTTCTACAATGAAATGATATATTTTGAAAACCACATAAAACCCAGAACGTCGCCATTGTTCACATTGTTATTCAGAATGGAGAAAAAAGTGCAAAACATGGCATTTGAAATCATAATTTGCAAATAGAAAAAATCCCAAATGACATCCCTTTTTGCCACCATTTTATACACTATCATTTTGGAAAACACACTGTCTCCTAAAACTTGAACTATTGTAAAACCCTTTAGAAGTAACAACCTAATTGGTTACTCACCCCTAACCTCAATTTGGTATGTTTTGTGATTGTGTGGAGAACCTTTTGTCATTTAGATAGTAGGAATGTAATGAAATTGGAAAACAACATGTATTATGAAACCTGCAAGGCACAGTGTTATAGATTGTTTGTAGCGTTGGAAAACACACTGTCCTATGTTTTCCATTGTTCACATTGTTATTCAGAATGGAGAAAAAAGTGCAAAACGTGCCATTCAAAATCATAATTTGCAAATAGCAAAAATCCCATATGACATCCCATTTTTGTCGCCATTTTATACACTATCGTTTTGGAAAACACAGTGTCTCCTAAAACTCTGACTATTGTAAAACCCTTTAGAAGTAACAATTGAATTGGTTACTCACCCCTAAACTCAATTTGGTATGTTTTTTTATTGTGTGGAGAACCTTTTGTGATTTAGATAGTAGGAATGTAATGAAATTGGAAAACAACAGGTATTAGGAAACCTGCAAGGCACAGTGTTATAGATTGTTTGTAGTGTTGGAAAACACACTGTCGTATGTCAATTAACTATTACCTACCTTTCCTGAACATTTGGTCATGTATGCCGGTACAATCCAAATGTCATTTCTCTTTGTTCATCTGATTGGAACAAAATGCCCCAACGGAAAAGGTGGTCGGATGGACAAATTGCACTGATGGAAAGACTTGATGGTTAGATGTTAACTTCGACCTGCCATAGCTTGTCCCATCATCGGGAAAACATGTTAGCACCGATGGGTTTTCAAAATCATGTTTTGGAATGGACAAAAACCCAAAAAAATGTGGCATTTGAAACCATTATTTGTAAATAGCAAAACAAGGTGCCCAGAATGTAATGAAATTGGAAAACAGTGGGTATTATGATACCTGCAAGGCACAGTCATGTTATAGATTGTTTGCGGTGTTGGAAAACACATTGTCCCATTTCAGTTAGTTCGTTATAAAGAGTTTTATTTCGTTACTCCAAGAATGTAATGAAGTCCACTTTCAAATTTTTGAACAACTCTTTACTACAATCCAAATGTCATTTCAGTTTCTTTATTTGATTGGAACAAATAAAATGCTCACATTATTTGCAATGTTGGAAAACAAACTGTCTCTTCTCACTTGCATAGGGTTTTACAACACTATATGCATTGCTTGTTTCTTAACACCTAGGGTTTTCCAACATGCATTCTTGCTAAACAGAAACAATGTCTTCAAGAGATTTTGTAATATAGATAGTCTGAATGTATTGAAAAGCCCTTTCAAAATTTATAAGGACTTTTAATTTGGGAAAAAATTGCATTTAAATTTTGCATGACTGAAAAAAAGTGCACAAAATAATTGCAATTTGGAAAACACAATGTTGGGTTTCAATTATTTCAGTGTTGTATTTTATCAAATAGCACATCTCTCATTTAAGGGGGACTCTATTAACCCTCAACACATAGTGTGATTCATAGTACGCACTTCATTCTATTTTGCAACAATTCATGTTGGAAAACCCTAGGTGTTAAGAAACAAGTAACTCAAATAGTGTTGTAAAACCCTCTGCAACACTATTGGCTAGTACCTGTCACCTCAATTTGGTCGGTTTTCTCCTCCAACTCATCCATGTACACTCAAACCTTTAGCTTTCAACGTACAGACTGGAAACAAATAGTATTTTCACCTTTCTTTCTCCAAATAGAAAAGGCCCACATCATTCCCTTCCACTTTTCCCACACTAGACAAAAGAAACTTCACGACAAAGCTAAGGCGCCTATCTTTTTCATACAGCATGAGGCAGGAAAACCGACCTAACGGCACAGTTAACTCCTACCTACCATTTCCCAGACGTTTGGTTTCACCTACCGATTTCATCACTTTGATCCCCCATCTGGCAGGCCCCATACTACGACGTTTTGTCATGTTATGTATGTTTCCATGTATGTTGTTATGTATGTTTTTCATGCATTTTTGTATATACATAGGTGCTTTTTGTCTACGAGTTAGTCGGCTCCTATGCTCCAAGAATGTAATGAAGTTCAGTTTCAAATTTTTGAACTCTTTGCTACAGTCCAAATGTCATTTTTCTTTCTTTATCTAATTGGAACAAATAAATTGCTTGCATTATTTGCAGAGTTGGAAAACACACTATTTCCTCTCAATTGCAAGGGTTTTACAACACTATATGGGTTTCTTGTTTCTTAACACCTTATATGGAGACAGTGTGTTTTCCAACATTGCAAATAATGTGAGCACTTATTTGGTCGAATCAGATGAGGAAAATGAAAATGTTATTTTGATGTCATGTTACATACATAGGTGTTTTTTGTTTACGAGTTAACTTTCTCCTTATTGGAACAAATAAATTGCTCGCATTATTTGCACAGTTGGAAAACGCACTGTCTCCTCTCAGTTGTAGAGGGTTTTACAACACTATATATGGAGACAGTGTGTTTTCCAACTCTCCAAATAATGTGACTATTTATTTGGTCAAATCAAATGAGGAAAGTGAAATTCCATTTTGATGTCATGTTACATACATAGGTGACTTTTTGTCTAAAGTCAAAAGCTAGACAAAATGCACCTAACATCGCCATTTTCCACATTTTTCATTTCTCCAGTTTGGTGGGTGGGAGGGATGCTTTGGCAAGGAAAATGGAGTTGCAGGCAGCTAAACCACTAAAAACCCCTCAAATGAATTCCTCGCTATGGCGCATAGGTATTTTCCACATTTTGATTTTGCAGTTTATTGGTTGGGGAGGGACGTACGGTCGAGGATGGAGATAGTGTGTTTTCCAACACTGCAAATAATGTGAGCATTTATTCGGTCGAATCAGACAAGGAAAGTGAAATGCCATTTTGATCTCATGTTACATACATAGGTTTTTTTTGTCTAAAGTGAAAAAGTTAGACAAAACGCACCTAACATTGCCATTTTCCACAGTTTTTATTTTCCAATTTGGTGGGTGGGGAGGGATGCATGGGCGAGGAAAATGGAGTCGTAGGCGGCCAAACCACTACAAACCCCTCAAATTTGTCACCGCGGTGCATCGCCATTTTCCACATTTTTATTTTGCAATTTGTTGGTTGCGGAGGGACGCGCGGCCGAGGATGGAGACAGTGTGTTTTCCACCACAGCAAGTAATGTGAGCATTTATTTAGTCAAATCAGATGAGGAAGGTGAAATGCCATTTTCATATCATGTTTCATACATTGGTGTTTTTTGTCTACGAGTTAGCTTTCTCTTGATTGGAACAAATAAATTGCTCGCATTATTTGCACAGTTGGAAAACACACTGTCTCCTCTCAATTGCAGAGGGTTTTACAACACTATATGGGTTGCTTGTTTCTTAACACCTTATATGGAGAAAGTGTGTTTTTCAACACTACAAATAATGCGAGCATTTATTTTGTCGAATCAGATGAGGAAAATGAAATGCCATTTTTATCTCATGTTACATACATAGGTGCTTTTTGTTTACGAGTTAACTTTCTCCTAATTGGAACAAATAAATTGCTCACATTATTTGCATAGTTGGAAAACACATTGTCTCCTCTCAGTTGCAGAGGGTTTTACAACATTTTATGGGTTGCTTGTTTCTTAACACGTTATATGGAGACAGTGTGCTTTCCAACACTGGAAATAATGTGAGCATTTATTTCGTCGAATTAGAAGAGGAAAATGAAATGCCATTTTGATCTCATGTTACATACATAGGTGTTTTTTTATTTACGAGTTAGCTTTCTCCTAATTGGAACAAATGAATTGCTCGCATTATTTGCACAGTTGGAAAACACACTGTCTCCTCTTAGTTGCAGAGGGTTTTACAACACTATATGGGTTGCTTGTTTCTTAACACCTTATATGGAGACAATGTGTTTTCCAACTATGCAAATAATGTGAGCATTTATCTGGTCGAATCAGATGAGGAAAATGAAATTCCATTTAGATCTCATGTTACATACATAGGTGCTTTTTGTTTACGAGTTAGCTTTCTCCTGATTGGAACAAATGAATTGCTCACATTATTTGCACAGTTGGAAAACACATTGTCTCCTCTCAGTTGCAAAGGGTTTTACAACACTATATGGGTTGCTTGTTTCTTAACACCTTATATGGAGACAATGTGTTTTCCAACTGTGCAGATAATGTGAGTATTTATTTGGTCGAATCAGATGAGGAAAATGAAATGCCATTTTGATCTCATGTTACATACATAGGTGCTTTTTGTTTATGAGTTAGCTTTCTCCTAATTGGAACAAATGAATTGCTCACATTCTTTGCACAGTTGGAAAACACTGTCTCCTCTCAGTTGCACAGGGTTTTAACACACTATATGGGTTGCTTGTTTTTTAACACCTTGTATGGAGACAGTGTGTTTTCCAACACTGCAAATAATGTGAGTGTTACCTATTTTTTGCTACAGCTCAAAATAGGTGGAGCTGAATTGCATTCATTATAGAAAGGTGCAAAATTTTTGTTAAAAGCATTCATTGAATTTCAAAAAAAAATTATGCAAATGTTTGTAATAGAAGAACTCATAAATTTGCATAAAAGAATGTTGTTTTATTCATACTAGAAAAATTGAAGTCCCGCACAAGTTGTGGGAGTAACTAATTTTATTTTCATAATCAAATCATGAATATAGAAAGGAAATGTATATCATACAACTGAAAATAATGTAAACGTAAGATAGAAGGGGATTCGTCATTGCTTGGAATGATGAATCATCGTTACATTTGAAGTCTTCAGTTGTTGTGCTTTCGAATTGATCCAGCTCCAGGCTCCAAAAGCATCTGCAAATATGATGACATGTGATATTAGAGATGGTCTCTAAGCAATGACAGATCATATCCTATCATATGCCTACATTACCAACAGAAATATAACACACACTCAATTAGGCATTCATCAGATGATTTGAACGAATCAATTTGATATGATCGAAAGGAACATAACTCAATGTAAGCTTTCAGATTCATTTATTTTGCTAATGTGTTTGTTTACGTGTGCAGGTACAGGTATAATCATCATTCCAATCAATAGATATGCTTATGAGCGGTGTGAAATGTGGCTCCCACAAGGGTTGAGCCCAGCTCATAAATAGTGACATTGGACAATAGTATGGAATGAAAGTAATTATCATTCTCCATGAATAGATAGTTGATCAAGTAACTTTATTTCAACTTGATAAAAATAGATTGAGTAAGTCATCTCTTGTTCATCATTTGAAAATATATCAAGAACAGTTACCAATCATTCATTGCAAAAAGCTATCATCAATGATGGAACAGTAATCATGATCAAGTGCAGACTCAATGTAAACGGATGATGCAGATTAAGGTGTTTCTAAAATCAATCTGCCATCGATAGTAAATCATGGTCATAAATGATGGTTACAGGCATAAGAATGCAAAGGTTCAAGGATGACCATCATGATAGCATGAATGCATAACTGGAGGGCAGTAGACAAAGAAAGTGTTGATAACACAGTAAGTTGCAAGTCTATAAGACAGATTTATAAGAGCAGCCTTTAAATTCATTATATAAAGAAGATGAAACAAGCATCAAAGAAACAACAAAGATTGTTCTTTCATCAATATCATTCAATTGTCAAGCATTTAGACATTAATGCTACAGGAAATTGGTATACATTGCTACAGGAAAATGGTCAGACTAACAGTTTTCAACAGCAACATAAATGACCAATGATCTAATCAGCAATAGGATATCATTTTTATCAAGTAAAATACAAGAACACAAAGGTATGAGTGCCATGATGTCAATGATTAAATAAGATTAGTCAAGTTTCCATGGTGAAAGTTGTAGTTTCTATCAAGTATTGAATACAACATAGAGCTATGGAATGCAGCCTCATTTGCACATGGAGTATAGTGCATACAAAATAGTAAAAATAGAAATACATTAAATTCTCAGTCAGGAGGACAGCCACATATTCAAATTATCTGAATATGTAAGAAAAATTTAGAAAAGAGAATGACAGTGCTCAATAGATGCATTATACAGTCAAGTGAATAAATAGAATTCATACATGAGAGCTACATATCAAGCAGCAGTCTCAATATATAAGAAAGGGATGGAGCATTGTCATAACATCCCCGATAGTATACACAATCAATACATTGTGTTTAAGTAGAACAAATGTTGACTGTATCCTTGACAAAGCGATATATTTGAAACAAGATCTTGTGCTTCAAAACTTTTTTTTTTTAAAAGACACCATCAGATGTAATTTTGCATCGGACAAATGAGCTCGTGAAATGCATTATGTATAAAATGATGAGCATATGCCCTGCAGGAGATAAAATTCAGGAGAGACAGGTGAACATTCAACGAAAACAGAGCATCATCATCAAGAGAACAGTCCATGTGACTGTAATAAGAGCATTATCATACTATGACATCAAGAGACATCATCAAAAGATCAAATCAAAAAAATCTTTGTCTGGAGGAGAAATGTATTTCAGTTGAGTATGTTTCGGTAGGGTATATCAATTCTACATGCCGAGTCATATATTATCTTTGCACAGAATACAGGAGAATGAAGCCAAATATCGAGCTTATATGGAAATAATTTTGCAATCAAAAGATCAAATATATGGTCCATGTTTTCTTTTCAAAACATTTAGGATGAACCCATGACAATTTTTGTTCTCAAAGGAAACGGAGACTATGAATTTGTGTTTCAACACATAGATTAAAAGGCCGAGCCTTTATCTTCATACACAAGGAGAAAGAAAATACACAGCAAAAGCTTTAGAAAAAGAATATGGCAGCTTCATAATATACACAGGAAATAGCAAAAATAGGGCCATCAAACTTACCTGAGATTGCATGAAAACTCGCCATAACAGCTGAGCAACAATATTTGAGGATAGAAATGACTTTTGTTTGATGATTTTGAGCTTTTCCAGTAGGTACGAGTTCTTCAAAGGAGGCATAAATGGTGGCCAGAAATAGGGTAATATTGATAGAAGATAAACAAAGAAGAATACACTAGAAAATACAAATGAAATCATCAGTACAGTCGCGGCCTTAGGGAGTCTATCTTTTTCACAGAAAGGAAGAAAATATCAGTATTTCTAGCAAGAAAATAACTTACAGCAGCATGAGAGGCATTGAAGGCATGAAAACTTTCCATAAAAGCCTAGACCAAACCCCACAACAGCAATAGAAGATCCGCAGTAAAGAGGAGATTCAAGCTGAAAACCCTTCCATGGCGGCGCAAGGCTTCTCCAAAGCAAATGTAGAAAACAAATGAGTGAGATTTTAGGGTTGTGAGTTTTACCCTATTTCGAATGATTGATTTTGACTTTATGTTTTCAAAAAATAAAATAAAATCATTTCATTTCCCATGGTCATGATTTGCTAAGTCATCGAATTAATAATGCAAATGGAGGTAATAAGATTATATGCCAAGGCATATAAAACATTTATTAAAGCATTATGATATGGATGGAGCCCGAGAGATATAAGGAGTGATATATTTATTTTCTTCAAAGAAAAT
>VDFB02075321.1:365115065-365157924 GCA_007258455.2 Sequoia sempervirens
TTCGAAGGCTAAATTACACACAAGCCCACTTCCTTCATTCCACTCGGCGGTTGTTTTGTGTGTCGGCAGAGTTATAACTGTCAGGGATGCCCATGCAACATGCATATGTTTGTGCGGCGTGCTTACATCCCTGGCACATTCCTGCGTCTGGAGCCTACAGAGGCATTATACTTCCCATTGGAGGTCAATTTGTAACACCCACTTCGACTAACCAACCCAAATATGGTCATTTTCTTCATTCTCTCCTTCAAATTCATTCCTTCTACATGCTTTTCATCTCTTCACGTCCTCTAGCAATCTTCTTCACAAGCTTAAGCATTCCCTTAGCATTCATCACTCTCAAGCAACACTTTGCACTCCATAGCAGCAACAACAACACTCCACCAACTCCGTAGAGCAAGTGTGGAACCAACACCGTTGCAACAGAGGCTTGAGTCCTCTCATTTTCTCCCCCATTAGCTAGTGAGCTCTTGGTGGAGGTGGTAAGCTTTCTACTCCTCTCCTTTACGATTTGGTTGAGTAGCATAACATTGTTTTGTAGTGATTTTGTGTTCTTTATTTCATTTCCTTCTTTATCAAATATTTCTCCATTATCGCTATCTTCGCTATCCGTGAAGGTGGAAACACCAAAACAGGGGTCTGACTGAGGCCAACCCCTATACAACCACCCAACAATTTTCCTCTCTTGTGTGTAGGTGGACGTGCTTCTTGGAGCTAGCTGGTGAACATGCTCTTTTGTGAGATCACTCTTGTCACCCTAGCCTTAATCTACTTTATCATATTCGTTTATATATTTCTTACTTTATAGTGTTATTTTGTTCTCCTAAAAACCACTAGCTAGGTCGTTAGTCTGTTTTCTAGTGTTTAACCTTGTCTTTTTGGTCCTTTGGTCGTATGGGCACCAACACACCTAAGAGATGATAGTGCACCACGCTATTGTCCCAAAACCGCAATTTTGTCCTCGGGCAGAAAGCTACCTGAGGTGCATTGTTAAACTTGAAAACTAACTCTCCTAGCCCCATTCCGAGTTTCGGGTCTTGAGAGTGATTGATGGGCCTCATAGTCCTCATCATTCTCATCTTGCATCTCCTAACACCATTTTAAGTTGAGGTAAGTTAGGGTAGCCTTTCGCTCTTGGATCTTCATGACCTAGGGTATTGAACATGGTTGGTTCCCCTCCCTTACATTTTTAGTGAACTCGATGTGAACCAATGTCTGTTCATCTATTGGTGTTGAGGCTTTTCCCCTTGTACCTTGTGATTGTTGTGTACCTGAGTGTTGTGAAGGTTTATGAGCATCACAACCCAGTCCACAGCCTTCGGGTATATTGTTAGGAGAAGTATATGACACCTTCTGATGGAAAGGATGAAGGTCACTACTAGTTTCTCTATAGGCCTTTTCTCTGGTCCCGTCATTGGTCTGGCCATGCAGGAGCAATTGTCAAGGGGTGAGATAGGATTATCTGACAAGACCGATCACATCCCCACTCCTCCTGCGTCTCCTACACCATCGTTGGTAGATGAGTATGAGGTTGTTCACATACTTGCAAAATATGCCTCCACCCTCAACAAAGGGTTGGGTGACTTGGAACATCACTTGGAAAGAGACCTGAAGCTAGCTAGGGCTGCATGGGTTATCAACGAACTAAAGTATATGGTGGGAAAAGACTAAACAAGCATAGAACTCTTGGCTAGTCTTTCTAGTCTGACTGATTCTTGTGCTCCTCCAAACAATCCTAATAGTATATGAGGAGTCACTTTTGAAGATCATGAGAGATAGCTAGGATTGTCGATGCCTCCTACATCCGTATACATGACCGATACCATACCCTCAATCAACATCCCCTCTACCTTTGAAGGACTCGACACTATCAAAGTGAACAAGATCCCCTTGGTTTTTAGCTTCACCCCTCCTGCAACATCTAGTTGTGGAGGTTTTGGCGGGATGAATGGTGGAGGCTTTGGTAGTGGTGGTGGCTTCAACAGCGATGGTGGTGTTGGTGGAAGTGGTTTTAGCGGAGGTCATGGTGGTGGCTTTGGAAGTGGAGGTGGCTCCGGAGGAGGCCCTATTGGTGGTAGTGGCCCTGGTAGTGGTTCTAGTGGTGGCTCTAGTGGCAGTTTTGGAGGAGGTTCCTCTGGCCCTCTATCTTCTAATGACCCTATTCTGAACACTTTCCTTCAGAATATGGGTAAGATGCAGATCCAGTTAGCGAGTCTCTCCCAAGCCTCTTCCCAACCTATCTTCCAACCCTTCTTCCAACATAGCCCATTGTTAGTTGCAATTCTAAACATTCCCTTCCTTCAGGGAATGGAGATTCCTAAATTTGAAAAATATGGCAGAAAAGGGGACCCACTGACACATGTGTCCACCTTTAACACCTTGTGCACAGACTTCTTCCATCATGATGCGTTGATGGCCAAACTATTTCCTTGATCTCTCAAGAATATTACACACGAGTGGTACTGTTCCTTGCCCAATAATTCCATTTTCTCATTAGACCAACTTGTAAACCAATTTCTATGACAATTTCAAGCTAACGCTAGGCTGAAGATGACATTTTTGGATCTTGTCTGATGCAAACAAGGTGATAACAAAAATATTATTGATTTCATAGCGTGGTATTAGGTAATTCTTCTCACAAATCTCATATCTATTGCTCGATTCTAACGTGCAGAAGGTATTCATAGGGAACTTGCAAAGGCCTTGGCAGGAGAAGTTTTCCCTTATGAAATACCCTTCTTTCGTGTATTTTTGTGCAGCCCTACGAGAGTATCAGCAGATGGTGGTTCAGTTTGGGGGATCTTCCTCGCGCTCCCATTCTAAAGGAAAGTCCATTGTATCGATCTATGGGAAAGGAAAAGTTGTTGCGAATGTAGTAGTCACTGCAAATGACAATAGCCTTAGACACAACCAAAATTTTACAAAGTTATCGAAATATTATTCTTCCATCTTGCAAAATTTGTTGAAGGATAAGATCATAACCTTGCCAAACCCTAAACCTCTTAAGGAACCATACCCTAGTTGGTATGATGCAAGTACCTACTGTCAGTACCATCGAGTTAACGAACATGATACCGAACGTTGTATGCACCTGCATCATGAGATACAAGAGCGCATTGAGAATAGTACTATTCGTCTCGATGGTAGCAAACAAAATACAAAAATATCGGTGGTGAAAGTGAATAGTGAACTATAGATATACACGGACCTATTTCTGTCACATTCTTCTAACATGATTATCGATCCCACTAATTCTATCACTTAGCCTGAGGCCTATGTTAACATGGTCACAATTACTTCTACCACATAGCCTGCGACCAGTTCATTAGATATAACATTCACATTTTAGGACTTGCCCCTAAATAACAAGCCCTCACCTCTCTATATTCCCGCTTGCCTCAATGGTAACATTGTGACAGGGGTCCTAGTAGATCCCGCGAGTCGAGTGAATGTTATCATAAAAGAGACATTGTGGCTCAACTCATTACATAGAAAGGAATACAAAGAAATGAAATCTACCATCCATACACATGATGGTCTTTCTCTGAATCCATATGGCTCGATAACATTGTCTGTCCTAGTTGGACCTAGGGTTGTTGACACAATTTTCAATGTCATTCCGAAGTCAGATTTGTTTAGGATGAAGCTAGGTATACCTTGGCTAGCTTCGATGAGTGGAATTGCCTCCATTATTCATAAATGTCTAAAGTTCTCCCATGAAGGTGTTGTGCATGTAGTGCATGACACTGGATACTAGCCTTTGGTGTCCTGTGGGGGATATTCATTAGACTATTTTTGGCCCACCCCAGTTGGTCCACTTATTCCAAGGACAGACCTACTTTACAAAAATTATGTAAAGTACAAGACCGAGGGCAAGGGACAACAAAAATTGGCTCTTCCTATAGCATAGCAGTTGGCCGCCCCTTCCTGAAAAGGGAAGGAGAAGGTTGCCTCCCCTCAGGATGACTCGTCTACTCCCCTCTCTTGGGAGGAGTATTGGATGAGCAAGCCTGGATTTTACCCGTTGAGTCCAATGATCCCTCCTTAGCTTAGGCCCAAGATCAGGATATCGAACCTCCCTACTAAACTTCCTGGACCTTGGTACTACCTATATGGTAGAGGAAAAGGTCCCTGTGGAGATTCCTCTTTGTCTCAACCTATGCAGCCTCCTACCACTCCTACTCCCAAAGTAGTGAATGGGAAGAGGTTCATTGTTGAGGCACTTGAGTTTACTCCCCCCATTGCTTCTCAACTTGCTCCTCTTGCTCCCATTCAAGAGTTTGTTCCTCCATTAGAAATGACTGTCATGGACACTCCCATGGTTGAGCAGGAGCCTTCTATTCCTTTGCAACCTTCGGCCTCCAGTTCAAAGAGTCACATAAATTGCCTTGTGTGTGACCGTAAGAATCATAAAAAGGCTCTCATGGCTGAGTAGGCCACTATACAGAGGAAGGAAGAGGAGATGACCTCCCCCAGATCAGGGCCTCCCATTGCGTCATCCTCTCTCCTCCCCTCTGCTTCCATTCAAACCAACTCCATATCGCTTCCTACTTTTGCTGCGAGTACGAATGCGCTTGAACCTAAAAAGGTGCAGGTGTTCATCGCTCCTTCGGTGGAGCCACCTTTGTTGATGTCCATTCCAGATATCCCACCTTTCCCAAAACCCGTAGATATGACTAACACCTTGGTCGTATCTACTGTGGTTCCTTCCTCCTCTTCCTCTGCACTTCTTTCCTCGCCTATGGGGAGTTCGCCTCCTCTGACGAAGCAAAAGGTGGAGAGTGGTCCTTCTAGCAACAGAGGACATAAGAGAAGCCCACCTTCTCCAAAAGGTGGTCTCGTGCTAACTTGTTATGTTCTAGTAATAGAACCGGTTCTAGCTTCTCCTAAGTTTTTCACCGCTCCCAAATCACTCAGTGAGCCTAGTGACGAATCTAGGGCACAACCTTCTCTGTCCATTGAGGTAAAACATGGCACTCCTGTGAAGTGCATGTTTAACTCTTTGGATGAGGTTCCGACCTTTTCGGCGATCTTCGCGAAATCGCTAACCTTAGCTCCACAAGAGCTCAATGGAGAGGACCTTGCGAGGCCCTCTTCCTTGGCCCTTGTTGCGGGAGGGTCATACACTCCTCCTATTAGCATTCCACCACTGCACGCTCGTCCTCCTTCCCTTACGATGATCTAGAGTGGGAAGTAGACGACCTCTTGGTCAATCAGTGTTAGGAGGAGGCCTCTTCTTTATCGTTAGATTAGATGTGTGTGTGTGTGTGTTGTGATGTGTTCCCCCATGATCATGTTATTTGTGCCTGGATGACCCTCATCACCCCTGTTGGTGCTTGGACACAGGCGTAGTTTTTGAGTCGTAAACCTTATTCTATTTGTATCATCATTCTTCCATGTTTGTGACTTGGTTTTCGATAAATGTTGGAGGCATTTAGGCTTCCCTTCCATGTTGACCCAATTTTTTATTTTTACTTTGTCTTCTCGTGCATTCTTAACATGGTCTGATATAGTAGGGGGTTGATGAGAGTTCATTTTTATATACTACTACTATACACACACACACATATATATTTCTGAGCAGTTTTGACCCCGAAATATCAAGCTACCCCTATGCCCTTTGTGTTTATTTCCTTTTTGCTCTTTTATTTCTCTCTTCTTTTCTTGAGTTATCCCTCTCATGTGTGACAATGCCACTTCTTCAACATTTTTATTTTTGAAAAATACATTCATTGCCAACGAATGTTTTCTTGAGAATCTTCACAAACTTCTTTTCAAGAATTGTATTGTCAACTTGAAAGCCTAATGGAATGTGTTTCCTTCATCACAGGTTCATAAAAAAATAACTTGAAAACCTTCCTCCAACGTGGGAATAGCTTTGATCTTCCCCTCGTGTGGGGGCATCTTCTTCCTTTCGAATTCCTTGATGACGGATCGATTCGAGAAAAGGACATCTCTTTCGTACTTTCGAACAATGCGTCCTTTGAGTGGACCCCTTCTTCATGCCAGGGTTCCCAAGGGACCCCTTTGAAAGTCTTCCAACTTGTTGGCCATCTGCATGACTGTCCGCTTACTTTCCTACATGGACACTTTTTGACATGTTCTATCTACGGGTAAACATGTTGCTTTACGGATGCACCTGTGAAGCCACTTTCTGACTCTACAGAGTCCTCTTTCCTTGGGTTTCCTCCATGTGAGAGATCTTGGGGGATACCTTCCTGTAGGTTTGTGGGCCTATAGGGTTGGATGTTGTGGTTGTGTTTCTAATATGTGGTTGTCATTCATGTCAACACTATTAGAATTAATGTATTTGAAGTTGTATATGTCGAGGATATTGAGAAAATTGTAATAAATGAGTTGTAGGTTGTCAGTGGTTAAGTGAAGTTCAGTGTAGCCAACATATTGGTGGTTATTTTTGTATGTTGTTGATAAGAGGTTGTGGACTAAAGGGTTTGTTGCTGAGTGTATCTAGTTTATCCACATCGAGTTTGAGAGATCCGCATGAAGATTTGATCGAGTTATGAAGATTTTCATTCTGACAGTTTTTATGTTTCTTCAGTTGGTGTTCCTGATTGAAAATGAGGCTATTTCAGTTAGTTCAGTTGTTGTAGATGCTTATCTTGTGATTTGTGATGCTTGTGGATGTTTCTAGACCATGCTCTATCTTTTTTGCACGTCTGCATTGATCGTTGTGCTCATGATCTGAGATTTTCTCTTGCGTGTTCATGTTTTTCTTGTTCTTGGCCAACATAGTGTTTGTAGCATGTTGTAGATCTTTGAGGAGAAATTAATTGAAGTGTTTTCGTGTTGAATATGTTGTTTTTGGGTCCTCACTAAGTTGTGGCCAACCTTGGGTGAGTCGCATTGATAATCTTTAATGTTTTGGGCCAACAATTTATATTCATTTTATTATTTCTTTGTGGCCGACTTGTAGTGATGAAATTTCTTGTTGCAGATATATAAAAGCGATTGTTCATTTCATTTGAGGTATTCCAAATGTGTGTGTGCACGGATAATGACCTAAATCATTCTAAGGTAGAGCGGAGTGTGAAGAAGAGTGAAGAAGAGTGAAGTGTTCATGTGCTTAATTGGAACTATAATCAGAGGCATTAGCAGATGCTATTTTCTCAGTTCAAAATCCGGATGGTTGTAATCTGAATCTCTTTGTAAGATAGTGTGTCTTCCTTTGTAATTGAGCAGTGAGATCTAGGTAGTGTTCCTGCATGCATGTGCATTCCCCATATTTCATTTTCATTATAATTTTAATAGGGTATAATCTTGTGGACTGATGTCCATCGTGGTTTTTCCCCTAACAGGGTTTCCACGTAAAAATATTGGTGTTATGTGTGTTTCTGATGTGTTGATGATTTATGTTTTCATGGTTAATTATCAGATTTGAGAATAAGGTTAATAAGTTGAATAATTTTTTAATTTCTATGACAACTAATTCACGCCCCTTCTCAGTTGTCTACCCTTGTATTGTCAATAATTGGTATCAGAGTAGGTTCCTTGAAAGAAGTTTAATAGCTTAAGGTGATCTGGAATGGCAAGTTACAAGAAGGATAGTCTGAGATTTGATGGAAAAAATTATTCTTTGTGGAAGACTCGAATGGAGTACCATCTGAGATGCATTGGTGAACCCTACTGGAGCATTACAAGTAATAGGTATGTTATTCCACTGGATAGTACATATGCTGAGTATAATATTTGGGCTAAGGAAGTTTTGTTGACTGCTTTGACTGATTCTGAGATGACAAATGTTATGGATCTGAAGACTGCTTATGAGATTTGGAAAAATTTGGAAACCTTGTATGAAGGTGATGCTAATGTGAAGATTGCTAAGTTGCAGAGTTTGAAAAGGAAATATGAAAGGCTGAGAATGGGTGATGATGAGAACATTAATACTTTTATGCAAAGAGTGAATGAACTTGTGTGTGGAATTAGATATGCTGGTGGAAAGATAGATGAATTTGAGATTGTTGCTAAAGTGCTTAGATCCCTACCTGATTCTTAAAAATTCAAAGCTAGTGCTATTGAAGAGCTCTGGATTATAACAAATATAACCAGAGATACATAGGTTGGTAAGATGACTGCTTTTTAGTTGAGCGAATTTGGAGATGCCCTTCCTAAGGTTGAATTTTCATTTAAGTCTACTACTTTCGGAAGAGATAGACAAAGATATGATCTGGGTGAGAGTTCATCTAGAAAGACATTCAAGTATGAGGATGAAATCAAACAAATTGAAGAAGAAGAAAGAGAGCTAGAAGAGCTAGAAGCACTTATTGTCAAAAGAGTACTGCGAGGAAAAGGTAAGTATGAAGGAAAATTTCCTCTTAAATGTTTTTCTTGCAATAAGATTGGTCATTTTGCATCAAGGTGTCTGGAAAGAGATGCTATTTCAAGACATAACAAGCCTAGATTTCAAAAGAAGTGTTACTATGTTGCTGATGAAGGCGTGACAGATGATGAATGGGTATTTATTGCTATCAAAGAAAATAATCATGTATCTATTGAATCTTCTAGTTGTAGAAATGTGGAGAAAGCCCTAGCTGCTTGAGTTGAAGAAAAAGATGAATGGGAGGAAAAGTAAGTTTGTAAGCTTGGAAAAGTATGATGGTGGTGTTGTAAGATTTGGTGATAATATAGTTGGTGTGATATGTGGAAGAGGTTGTATTTCTCTTGATGGTAAGCATAATACTGATGATGTTCTGTATGTGGAAGGATTGAAGCATAATATTTTGAGTGTTGGTCAAATGGTTGATAAGGGATACAATCTTTAGTTCAAGGATGGAAAGTGTAGAATATTGAGTTTCGAAAAATGAAATTGCATCAGGTACAAAAACAAAAGGTAATATCTTTCACTTGAGTGCTACTAGTAAAAGTTGTTTGATTGCTCAAGTTGATGAAATTTGGTTATGGCATAGGAGGTTGTGTCATGTTAACTTTGATAATATTTTCAAGATAAGTTCCACTAAGGTTGTGAGAGATCTACCTAAGTTGGTGAAACCTACTAATGCAATATGCAAGGAATGCCAATTGGGAAAGCAAACCAGGATTTCATTTCGGAGTAAAAGGCATTGTTCAAATGAATTGTTAGAGCTTGTGCATACTAATCTGTGTGGTCCCTCTAAGGTTAGAAGTTTACAAGGTTACAGGTATTTCATGTTACTCATTGATTATTATTCTAGAATGGTATGGGTTACTTTCTTAAGGGAGAAATCTAAAGCACTGGAAAGTTCAAGATCTTTAAAGCTATGGTTGAGATAGAGATAGGTTTGAAGATTAAATGTCTGAGATTAGATAGAGGTGGTGAATTCACTTCCAATGAATTTAATTCTTTATGTGAAGAACATGGAATAAAGAGACAATTATCTGCACCGCAGACCCCTCAACAAAATGGAGTTGTGGAAAGGAAGAACATAACAATTGAAGATGTTGCTAGAACTATGATGTTGGAAGGAAATGTTCCTCATATCTATTGGAGAGAAGCTGTGAGTACTGTTGTGTACACACGCAGCTGGGTACAAATCAAAGGTGATACTGGTAAGACCCCTTTTAAGCTATGGACTGGTCAAAAACCTACTGTTAAATACTTCAAAATATTTGGAAGCAGATGTTATATTAAGAGGGATGAAGACATAGGAAAGTTTGATGCTAGGAGTGATGAAGGTATCTTTCTGGGTTATTCTACTAAAAGTAAGGCCTATCGGTGTTACAATAAAAGATTGAAGAAAATGGTTGAAAGTGTAAATGTTAAGGTTGATGAAGACTTAGGTACACTATCCATAACCTATGGATATGGCTTTGATGATCAGGATGATAGTAAAAACAAAGGAAAGCAAGTTCAAACTACAAATCAAGTGCAAATCAATCCAATAAATAAAGAAAATGAAGAAGGAGAAACTAGTGAAAGAGAAAAAGAGAGATCAGAAGAACCTGAAGTTGAAGAAACATCCTAAGAAGACTCTGAGGTATGTAAGATTGAATCATTCAGAAGATCAGATTATAAGTGATAAGAACAAAGGTGTCCCGACTAGGAGAAAGATTGCAGAAGAGTATTGCTTGATATCAAAGACTGATCCTACTAGTGTGAATGAATCATGTAAAGATGAGCATTGGGTTGAAGTAATGAAAGAAGAGTTAAAACAGATTGAGAAAAATGATACATGGATTCTTGTTCCCGGACCTAAGGACAAGAATGTAATTGGAACCAAATGAGTCTTTAGAAACAAATTGAATGAGCAAGGTGAAGTGGTTAGAAACAAAGCAAGACTGGTATGTAAAGGATATTCACAGATGGAAGGAATTTATTTTGAAGATAATTTTTCCCTTGTTGCTTGAATTGAAGCTGTAAGATTATTTCTTACCTATATTGCTCACAAGAACTACAAAGTCTATCAGATGGATGTAAAATCAGCTTTTCTAAATGGTGAATTGGAAGAAGAAGTGTATGTTGAGCAACCTGATGGATTCCAGTTGACTGATATGGTGTGTTAGTTGAAGAAAGCATTGTATGGACTCAAACAAGCCCCTAGAGCATGGTATGCAAGATTGGATAAGTATTTGTTGAAGCTTGGATTTAACAAAGGTACTGCTGATAGTAATCTGTATTTCAAGATTGATCATGATAAAAATTTGATTGTGGATGTCTTTGTTGATGATATCATTTTTGGAGGAGATGATGGTTTGTGCATGAAGTTTGCTAATGAGATGTAGAATGAATTTGAGATGTCTATGATTGGTGAGATGAAATTCTTTTTGGGATTGAAAATTACTTGGTTAGATAAAGGGATTTTTATATCTCAGTCCAAGTATGTGAAGGAATTATTGAAGAAGTTCAGTATGGAAGATTCAAATCTAGTTGGTACACCCATGGTGATTGGATGCAAGTTGGCAACAGAAGATGATACTTTGAAAGAAAATTAGACAAGATATAGATCAATGATTGGTGGATTGTTGTATTTAACTCAAACTAGGCTTGATATCATGAATGTTGTATGTATTGTTGCTAGATTTCAAGCTAATATGAAGGAATCTCATGTGACTGCTGTGAAGATAATTTTTAGATACTTGAAGGGAACTACTGATCTTGGCCTATGGTATTCTAAAGATGATGATCTTACCTTGAGTACCTTTACTGATGCTGAAAGGGCAGGAGATGTGAATGACATAAAAAGTACTAGTGGTGGAGCATTTTTCTTGGGTAAGAAGCTAATTTCATGGTTAAGCAAGAAGGAGAATGCAATTTCCTTGTCTACTGCAGAGGCCGAATACATTGTTGTTGCTAAAAATTATACTCAAGTCTTGTGGATGAAGCAAATGCTGAAGGATATTAGAGTTGTATATGATGAGCCTATTGCTATATTCTATGATAACTCAAGTGCTATTAACATTTCCAAGAATCCGATGCTGCATTCAAAAAGAAAGCATATATCTATCAAGTTTCACTTTTTGAGGGAGAAGGTAAGTGAAAAGGAAGTCAGACTAGAGTATATGCCCACTAAGGAGAAAACTGTAGACATCTTTACCAAGCCATTGCCTAAGGATATTGTTGAGTATCTTAGAGGGAAGTTAGGGTTGATTACCCCTCCTAATCAAAACTAAGGATGCATTGCATTGCATCAGTCCATGCATTTCATAATCATATCTTGCTTCAGATTGATGTTATGGTGGCTGTTACTTAGGGGGAGTAGTCAGATGGTTTAGATATGTGGTTCAAAGCTTAGAGATCTTTGTCATTGATGTCAAAGGGGGAGAAGATTCATGTGAAAAACTTGTGATTATATGAGGAGAAGAGCCTTGTGGGAAGAAATATTATGTGAAAGTGTTGAGGAAAAGATGAGTCAGAACCTAAGCAAGAGTTAGTTGCGTTGATGGTGTTTTTCACATCATGTGTTGCCATCAATGCCAAAGGGGGATATTGTTGGATGTTGTGGTTGTGTTTTTGATATGTGGTTGTCATTGATGTCAACACTATTAGCATTAATGTATTTGAAGCTATATATGTCGAGGATATTGAGAAAATTGTAATAAATGAGTTGCAGGTTGTCAATGGTGAAGTGAAGTTCAGTGTAGCTGACATACTCATGGTTATTTCTATACATTATTGATCAAAGGTTGTGGAATAAAGGGTTTTTTGCTGAGTGTATCTAGTTTATCCACGTCGAGTTTGAGAGATCCACATGAAGATTTTATCGAGTTATGAAGATTTTCATTCTGACAGTTTTTCTCTTTCTTCAGTTGGTGTTCTTGATTGAAGATGAGGCTATTTCAGTTAGTTCAATTGTTGTGGATGCTTCTCTTGTGATTCATGATGCTTGTGGATGTTCTAGATCATTCTCTATCTTTGTTTCATTTCTGCATTGATCGTTGTGCTCATGATCTGAGATTTTCTCTTGCGTGTTCATGTTTTTCTTGTTCTTGGCCGACATAGTGTTTGTAGCATGTTGTGGATCTTTGAGGAGAAATTATTTGAAGTGTTTTCATGTTGAAGACGTTGTTTTGAGTCTTCACTAAGTTGTGGCTAACCTTGGTTGATTCACATTGATAATCTTTAATGTTTTGGGCTGACAGTTTATATTCATTTTATTATTTCTTTGTGGTCGACTTGTAGCGATGAAATTTCTTGTTGCGGATATATAAAAGTGATTGTTCATTTCATTTGAGGTATGACGAATGTGTGTGTGTGTGTGAATAATGACCTAAATCATTCAAAGGTAGAGCAGAGTGTGGAGAAGAGTGAAGAAGAGGAGAAGTGTTCATGTGCTTAATTGGAACTGTAATCAGGCATTAGCAGATGCTATTTTCTCAGTTCAAAATCCAGATGGCTATAATCTGAATCTCTTTGTAAGACAGTGTGTCTTCCTTTGTAATTGAGTAGTGAGCTCTAGGCAATGTGTCTGAATGCATGTGCATTCCCCATATTTCATTTTCATTATACTTTTAATAGGGTATAATCTTGTGGACTGACCTCCACCATGGTTTTTCCCCTAATAGGGTTTCCACATAAAAATCTTGGTGTTATGTGTGTTTCTAATGTGTTGATGATTTATGTTTTCATGGTTAATTATCAAATATGAGAGTAAGGTTAATAAGTTGAATAAGTTTTTAATTTTTGTGACAACTGATTCACCCCCCTTCTCAGTTGTCTACCCTTGTATTGCCAACATATAGGACACTTCTTTTGAGCTTCCTCCATGTGACAAAATTTTGGGAATGACTCCCCTGTAGGTTTGTGGGTCTATTGGGCACTTTATTTAGGTTTCCTCCATGTGAGAGATCTTGGGGGATACCTTCCCTATAGGTCTATAGGTTTGTAGGGCACTTTTCTGGGTTTCCTTCATGTGAGAGATCTTGAAGGACGCCTTCCCTACAAGTCTGCGGGTCTATAGGGTGCTTTCCCAGTTTCCTCCATGTGAGAGATCTTGGGGGACGCTTCCTTGCAGGTCTATGGGTCTGTAAGGCACTTTTCTAGGTATCCTCCTTGTGAGAGATCTTGGGGGACACCTTCCTTGTAGGTCTGTGGGCTTGTGAGGTGCTTTCTTTTGGGGCTTCCTTCATGTGAGATCTTGGGGGTTTCCTCCTTGCAGGTCTGTGGGCCTGTAAGACACTTTCATTCATAGTTTTACAGGGCTATGAAGTCCTTTGCTTGTCCTGCGCTCTCGAGTTTTCCAGATTGTAGTCTGATTCCTCGACAGTTCAGGTATACATTTCTAACCTTACTAATTCTTTGATCTACTTTACCAAAGCACTCATCAGTATTTGTGCTCGCTAAAGTGGGGGAAAATTTTATAGGAGTGAATTTGCACCTCTTATGCAAATTCCACTTTTACCCTTCCTCACTTTAGAAAACCCAATTCAAAGGCTAAATTCCACATAAGCCCACTACCTTCATTCCACTTGGCAGTTGTTTTGTGTGTCAATAGAGGAATAACTATTGGGGACACCCACATGGTGCGTGAACGTTTGTGTGACACACTTATGTCCGTGGCATATTCCTGCGTCCGAAGCCTATAGAGGTGTTACACTTCCCATTGGAGGTTGGTTTGTAACACCCATTTCGACTAACCGACCCGAATATGGCCATTTTCTTCATTCTCTCCTTTAAATTCACTCCTTCTACATGATTTTCATCTCTTCACATCCTCTAGAAATATTCTTCACAAGCTTAAGCATTCCCTTAGCATTCATCACTCTCAAGCAACACTTTGCACTCCATAGTAGCATCAACAACACTCCACCAACTCCATATAGCAAGTGTGGAACCAACACCATTGCAATAGAGGCTTGAGTCCTCTCATTTTCTCCTCCATTAGCTAGTGAGCTCTTGGTGGAGGTGGTAAGCTATCTACTCCTCTCCTCTACGATCTGGTTGAGTAGCATAACACTGTTTTGTAGTGCTTTTGTGTTCTTTACTTCATTTCCTTCTTTATCAAATATTTCTCCATTATCGCTATCTTGGTTGTCCGTGGAAGTGGAAACACCAAAACAGGAGTCTGACTGAGGCAGGCCCCTATACAACCACCCAACAATTTCCCTCTCTCTTTTCTATAGGTGGACGTGCTTCTTGGAGCTAGCTAGAAAATAGGCTCTTTTGTGAGATCACTCTTGTCACCTTATCCTTAATCTACTTACTTGATCATATTCGTCTATATATTTCTTACTTCATAGTGTTATTTTATTATCCTAAAAACCACAAGCTAGGCCATTAGTCTGTTTTCTAGTGTTTAACCTTGTCTTTTTGGTCCTCTGGTCATACAAACGCTAGCACACCTGAGAGATGACAACGTGCCACGCTGTCATCCCAAAACCACATTTCCATCCTAAAGTAGAGAGCTACCTGAGGCGTAGTGTTGAACCCGAAAACCGGCCCGCCTAGCCCCATTCTGAGTTTCGGGTCTGCAGAGTGATCGAAGGGCCTCATAGTCCTCATCATTCTTGTCCCACATCTCCTAACACCATTTTAAGCTAAGGTAAGTTAGGACAGCCTTCCGCTCTTGGCTCTTCGTGACTTGGGGCCTTGAACATGGTTGGCCCCCCTCTCTTACAAAAGTGTTATAACACTTTTATGAGTTTCATGACCTAGTCCACTACCTCTAAGCATGTAGTTAGAAGAATTTATCAAAACTTAGATATGGTTTCTAGAAGATATATCAATCCTTCTCGCCAGGGTCCTGATTTTGAGGAATTCACTACTGGACTATCATATGATTTTTCCCATCCTTTTGAGTCCATCCCTCCAACTAAAATGCAAGTGCATTCTCCACCAAGCACTCCTTCTAAATCTTCCTCTCCCATAGTTGGTGCATTTGTTCTCATGGTTCCTATTGAGACAATTTGTTCTTTGGAAGAGAGACTTGTAGGTTTGAATATTTTTTAATAAAAGAAAACAAATACACTCAAGCGGCTCCTCTTATTAATGGTCTGAGATATTTTCTTACCTTAGACCACAGAGGCCTTGAGTTACTCCAAGGGATTGCTAATATAGTGGAAATTCATGTCCCCTCATACACTTTTGTCTTGGGTAACCCTCAAGACGCCTAATTGGAAATCATTGGCACCCAATTGTATGTTTTGATGTCAAGAATGTTCATGCATATGGTAGACACTAGTCCTTCTATTCTCTTTATTACCACTATTGATAATACTAATACCATTCCCTTGGATGTTCCTGGGATTGGAGTGAATTGTTTCCCTTTATGATTTAGAGCCTTTGCATCTAGAACCTAAACCATCACCACCTCAACTAATCAGGCTCCATCAATTGATCCCCTCCTTAATGCTCTGTTATAAAATATGGGATGAATGCAATTGTAGTTGGACAACTTGACTAGCTTCACCTCTCAATGTACGTTACAACTGTATTATCATCATATTCTTCTAGCCCTTGCTATTCTGAATATTTCTAAACCCTAAGGGTTAGAAATTCCTAAATTTGATAAGTATAGTGTAGAGGAGACCTACAAACACATGTATTATCCTTCACTGCCATGTGTATTGATTTCTTTTATCATGATGCTTTGTTAGCAAAGCTATTCTTGTAGTCCCTGAAGGATGTTGTGTTGAAATGGTTCTATCACTTCTTGATAAGTCAATATTTTCCTTCAATCAATTGGTAAATCAATTCTTTTGATAGTTTCAGGCAAACATCAAGTTGAAGATCACCTTCACTAATCTCATTTATTGCAAGCAAGGAACTCATGAAAAATTAATTGATTTCATTTCTCAATACCAATCCATGTTCTTCCAAATCTCGTATTCCTTGTTGGATTCTAATGTATGTGTGTTCATCAAAAATCTACTACTAGTATTGAGAGAAAAGTTCCTCTTGATGAAGTACCCTTACTTCACCCATATGTGTGCCGAATTGAGAGAATACCAACAGATGGTGATGCAATTTGGGGATTCCTCCTCATCCTCCCATCCAAATAATCAGTTAGCCATGCTTGTTTTTAGGGAATAAAAAAAGGAAAAAGTAGTAGCGAATGTGGTATCCATTCCTATCATTAAGAAATTTGCATGATGTAATATAATCTTCACAAAATTATCTTATTCCTACACTAATTTTCTTTAAAAATTATTAAAATATGGTTTGATCTCCCTCCCAAAAAATAAGATCGTTGTCTGATCCTTATCTTAATTGGTATGATCCACAATTTTTTTTCAATACCATCAAGTCTTTGATCATGATTCTAAACATTGCGTGCATCTTAGAAATGTCATCCAAGACCAAATAGACAATGGTACTATCTAACTCGATGGTAAGAAACAAATTTTGAATGAATTTGTAGCCAAGCCTAACAGCCAGTTGTAGATATATACAGATCCTTTCTCTTCCCATTCTTCTAATCTAATAACATCTGCTTCTTCATTTGCTAATCCTAACCCTTCTAAGTATGTGAGCATGGTCCCGTTCACTCATATTCCTCCTTTAAGCCATGTGGATAAAATACCCGACATAACATTCACAACACATGACTTGCCCCTCAAAAAGAGACCTACTTCGTTATACATCCCAGCTAAAGTCAACAATAACAACGTGATCAATGTTATGGTTGACCCTACTAGTCGGGTCAATGTCATTACAGAGGAGACTCTCTTCATAAAAAAATTACACAAGGAGAAGTATGAGTCAAAGACCACACTCGTACCCATGATGGTATTTTTGCTTTGCCTATTGGCTCTATTTATTTGTTGGTCCTTGTTGGACCCAAATCTCTTGATGTACCATTTATTATAATACTTAAATCTAACCTATTCAGGGTTAGACTAACCATTCCATGGCTAGTCTCCATGAATGTGGCCACCTCAGTTGTCCATAAGTGTCTTAAATTTCCCCATGAAGGCACTATGCATAATATCTAGGACAATGGATATAAACCACTTGTGTTGCGTGGGGACTTTTCTCTAGATCATTTCTAGCCCACTCCAGTTGGACCCTTACCACCTCGAGGGCACTTGTTCTACAAGGCATAATTTAGGTACAAGACTAGAGGCTCAACCCATAATATTATTTCCCCACCTTCCTCCCATGAATTTTTTATGAAGGCCTCCATGCATGCACAACAACATGCCTTTTCCTCTACTCCTTCGATGGCTACGGACAAGCAGGGTCTCGCCCATAGACCTTCTCCTTCACCTTCTTCTTCTTCTGAGATTTCATAACCTTTGGTTGTGTCTTCTGTTCCTCCTACTGTGCTTAGCATAGGAAAAGGAAAGACACCCTTGTTGTATAAATGTAAACCACAAGTCTTCCAGCTCCCCTTCTTACCCATAATTCCTCGACCCACCCTATACAATAAGGGGAAGCATTCACGTGGGTTTGTTCCTGCTTCTTGGCCTTTGATGCTTCCTCTTATTCCTCCACCTATTTCTTAAATGGATAAATGAAAGGGGCCCATAGTTGAGACCCTCGTCTTTGTCTTTGTCCCTCCTTCCCCTATTCCTCCTTACAAGTCTACTCTTCCACTAACAACAAATTTGAAGATCACACCTCTAATGGAACAAGACCCTTAGGACCCAAATTTTTATTTTGTCTTCCTATGCTCTCCTTCTCATTCCAATCTATTTGAGGCTGATGAAAATAAATAAACATTATACTACATTTATCTACATACATCTATGAACAGTTTCAACCTTGAATAATTGGATCCCCCTGTGATCTTGATTTCTTCATCTCTACTTTTCTTGATGTTGTGGATTCTATGTGTTGTCCCTCACGTGAAAATATTCCATGAATACATCTTGCTATGTATATCATGCCACAAAAACTCTCTATCTTTTCTTCTCATTAGAATGGCATGTGCTCCTTTGCGTAGCACACATCATTCTAAGTGGGGTCTATCATATTTGCTTATTCTTATTTTTCAAAAAAAATTCTTAGAAATAAATCTTGATGTCTCTTGATCTCGTTGTCTAGCTTGGGGGAAACTTGACTAGACTTGTCTTGTGATCTCGTCTTTCTATGATACGGGTTCTCCTCCTTTGCAGGGTTTGTTTCTATGATGTGTCTTTATATCTGCTTGTCGTATGGTGTCTAGCTTGTTATCCATACTTATCTATGTTATCTGTTATTTGATCAGACAATATCATGTCTATAGATTTTATCATGTCTATTTTTCTTTATCACCTAACGTGTTTGTCTATAACTAACATGTTTGTGGTTAGATTGTAGTCAACTTTATAGGATAGAAGACCCATGTTCTCTGCGCATCTTGGCTTAGTTCCTCTATCACATATACAAGATCAAAGACCTATGTCCTCTTCAACCTATTTCTCTACTTTAGCTCACACATGTTAAAATACATATGCTAGCTAAAGTGGGATAGAAATGTAATGCCAAAAATTGTACCCTATGTAATTTCACATTCCATAACCTCTCCTTTAGCCTAATTAAAGTCAATAATCCAATTCCCCTTCCACCTAGCCTTAATCTTGTCCCTAACCCCTTCATTTTCAATTGTCTAAGTGAATTTTTATCATGGATGCTAGTGCAATGTGTAGATGTCTTGAAAAAGATTCATGCTTGCATAAATGTTGAGACATTACAATTACCACCTGCCTACGAATTGTAACACCTCTATGGCTTGCAAACACATCAAAAATTCCCATTTACATGCCTTTTCTCCATTCTAACTTCTCATTCTCCCATTCATTCAATCTATCACTCATCCATTCATTCTCTCTTGATCACTTTCACTCTCAAGCATTCTAGCTCACTCCTACAACACTTTCTCTCATTCTTGCAAGCTATATCATGTCTTGGCTCTTTACACCAGCACTTTGGTTCTCTTGGCTCATCTCGGGTGTTGCATACTCTCCTTCAGAATCACTAGCTTACTTAAGGGAGGGTAACTACATCCTTTCTCACTACATTATCATCTTTATTTTAATAACACATTATTATTTTAACTTGTCTATTATCTTATCTACTTTCTTGTCTATCATCTTTTTGTTCTATCTATTTATTTGGCTATTTGTGGAGGTGGGAACACCTATGCGAGGGTTTTACTAAGGCAAACCCTTATACAACCCTAACATTTTTCTTCATTTTTGTGTGTGCAAGTTGTTAAGTTGGAGCATTGTGGGATGCTTCATAGTGTGGAACTCTTATGACTTATTTCCCTTCTTTTCCATCTCATTATTTCATTTTATTTCATTTAATCTATGCATTTTATTTCATTTTCTATTATTCATGTTATTTTGTTAGCTTAGGACGTATTTAAGATTTAGTTATCAAATAGCTAGTTGGATTTGTGATGTCTCTACTAGAAAATTCTATGTTCAGTTCATATGAGACTACAGTGCATCGTGGGGATGTCCGCACACTATGAGGATGTCCATGCACTGCACTATCATCCTTGGTCGAGAGCCAATCAGTTTACTCATGAGACCTCTGAATCTTTCTCTTTCAATCCCTAAAACTCTTATCTCATAATTCCTCATAAAATACAACATATAACCAAAACTCCTTTGTCCTTTCCTCCTTGTCGCCTAAGCTTTGTCCTTGAGGTAGTTGAGGAACACTCGTCCCTATGGAAGAGGGAGGGTATCATTTTTCCTTCACTACAATGCACTAAACAACTATTAAATTATAGATAAGTTGATGCATCAAACCAAAAGAGAGTAACAACTCACCCCCTTCACAAGCACGATAACTCCTCGAACCATTTCACAACCTTCATTATCAAATACTGCATGCACATCAACAAATATTGACCCTCTCACACCTAAAAATGGTGAGATATGATTTTCATCAAGGTATAACTTCCCACCTCCATATTTCTCATAACTTGAAAACGACTCCCAATGGGTAGTCATGTGGAAAGAATTATTGAAGACTATCATCTACACATCCTCACATGCATACATTATTTAAATGATACAACAAATGTGTATCTTGTATCCATGCAAGAAGATTTATTAGAATCATCATTATATTTGTCCTTTCCTTATTTTTTCCTTCCTTGTCTTTTTAAAAGTGGCCAACCATTCCATAGTTCTAAAATTTTGTCTTGGAATTTCTAAGGAGACATAGATCTTCCACAAATTTAGATTTTTTCTTATCCTCCTTCATGTCCTTTCCTTTTTTGTTAGACTTCCCATGAAAATCCAAGGCTTCCTTGGTGAATGTGGTAGCATTTTTCCTCATCCCCTTCAAGGTAAGAGAAACTATTATCTCATCAAGCACTAGATTTGAGATAGTGCTTCCAATAGATGCTACCAAGTTATCTGATGAGTCTAACAAAGAACACATAAGGATCATGCATTAATCTTCATCTTCCAAATTAAAACTCATATATTGTAACCATCTTATAATTCAAAGGAATACAAGTACACAAAAATAACTCCCTATGTCAATCTAACATAGGAGAGGGTTACAAAATTTCTTCAAACCCATTAACTATTGCAACAATAAAAAATGGAAAATATAAATTTAATTAAGCAATTAGATGTAATGAAACCAAAATACATAGATTTTATATGGAAAACCCCTTTCAGGAAAAATCCACACTCCAAATGCCCAGCTCAATTGTATTATTCAATAAAATATGAATTACAATACACTTATAGAGCTTATGCTCTGCAAGTGTTATCAACACTAAATTTAGAATTTGGAATAATTTTGGTAACATAATAGTAGCCCAAGAAATTATTAACCTGTAATGCAAAATAATTTAACACAACAAGTATATATAGATGATCAAGGTAGGCACCCAAAAAACATCCCCTATCTTCTACAAATTTATTATATGCAAAATCTCAAAAAAAATGAGCTTTAAAATCAAGCTGCTGAACCAAAACAAACTTATCTTCATCTTGGGTGCCCATATCTAGGAAAAAGCATCTTATCCATATCTTATCTACATCCTAGGTGCCTAAAGTAGTTAAATCCAAAAAAATACTTTATTCCTCTTCAATATTCATATAGTAATTGCTAACCAAGACTCTCAAGTCAATATATGAAGTTTCCAAAATAGTTTTTCACCAATATGGAAACATGTGGCATCATACTCCTATAAAATAGGACCTCCTAAAGTGGGTGCTAGCTTCCTAAAAATTAGGGATCTTATTGTATGTCATCACCTGCCATGTAGGATGCCATCTCAACAATAGGACCCACAAAGTGAATGACAACTGATGTAAAAATTTGCACACAATTTTTTCCAGAAATCTTGAATACTAAACTCTAATACATTAGGATAAATTAATTTGCATCTAATGATCAATTAATTAATGCTAGGACTCAAAGGTTGAGACACCCTAATCCCAAGAATAATCTTATTGAATGTGTTCAAGTGCTTAATGATATAATCACCATTACCCATCCTTAAAGTGTATAACTTCTTCGATTAAAACATATTCTTAACCAAGGATTTAAATTAATATTATTTCCCCATATTTTATTGGAAAGTGGATTCTTTATAAAAATTCAATAATATAAAATATACCAACCAAATCCTAATAAATCTTCTCATGTTTCTATCCAACATAACATAATCATCTAGAGACATTGCAACTAGTTTGGATTTGAACAATATATCCCATATATCTCAATTTATGAGTAAATCCTCCATCTTGATCTTCCATAGCTCAAAGTCAATAACACTAAATTACTTAATCTCCAATATAGGTATTCTTTCCATTTTCCCTAAAATAAGGATCTTCTCTACATACACAATCCCAACCAAACCAAGATTAGTACAAAAAACCTTGTTCCTACTACCTATGACATAATTTGATCAAGTTATGATACCAAGTGAAAGGAAAATAAGGTGACTAATCTAAAAGTATGGATGAATAAATTATATAATCTAAAATAATCTCCAAGAAAGAAAAAAAATAATAAAATCATTCACTATAATACAATGATTTATCTTGGGAAAACCATTTTAGGAAGAAATACTACCTCCAAACTCCAAACCAATATATTAATAAATGACACTATAAGTTACAATAAAACCCAATAAATAATCTTCATAGGAGATAAAACCAACATTGAGATTTGAAGTAATACTTACAAAATGCACTATGCACACTCCATCCTATTAGCACATCATTTTTATGTTCATATTAGCTTTATTTTGCTCCAAAGTCATGCATTTTATCCTACCCATCCTATGTTGATAACCAATCTAAGAAATCTTTGGTTGGGTCCCTTGTGTTGAGTAATTTTCTAAGGGGTGTTCATTCAAAGTGTTTTCATCAAATTTCTTAGTAAAATTTGTCAAAGAATGTATTTGTGGTCAATGTCTTGGAATTCTACCTTTCCTCAAATGATTTTACGCAATTTCAAGATTTTAGAATTTCTCATCCCACCATATTTGTTAGACTTTTCATCCCTAACATCCCTTTACCACCAACTCCCCTTTTCCCCTCTTAGACCATTTTCCTTAATTTTTAGGATTTTGGTTTTGTTAGTGTGAATAGGTATTTTACCTAACTAGTTACTTATGAGGCCATATTCACATATTAAGTTTACTTAGGTCCTAGGAATCTTTCTAGAAGTCTTAGGTGTCATGTGATCTTATCTTATCTTAACATGGCATTTAATTCTTGTTTCCCAAGTCATTTAATATTTGATGAGTTAGTTGTCTCATGACATAGGATTAAGACACTTGTTATGATCCTGTCTAATCTTATATCTCACCTTGGATATATAACCAAGAGGTTCTCATTTTTAAACCATTCCATTCTAGTTAAATCCATTATATTACAATCTTGTGCACTACATATTGATCACATTTGATCTAATATTATCTCGCATATATTATTGCAAATTTATGCTCTTGTTTTTCTCTCTTGTAGAAGGCTATTTTTGGGTTTTTTAGGTGGTCTTGGAGGCTTGAGTCCTTGAGTGACTCTAACAGGTTTTGGTCCTTCATGCATGCCTTCCCTCAAAAGTCCATTTTTCACCCAAAAATCCACTTTCCAATTTAAGTTTCATACTTTCTCAATCTTGAAATCCCTAGTATGCCTTTCCTCCCAACCCCCTTTTCCCCTCTAAGCCCATTTTCCTTAAATTTTGGGATTGTGGGTTTGGTCCTCCATGCATGCATTTTCTCGAAAGTCACTTTTTTTTCCCTAGAATCTAATATTCAAATTTTGTAGTTTTGTATTTTCTCTTCCCAACATACATATCAAACTTTCCTTTCCTGACATTCCACGCCTTAAAAATTTGTTGTTTGAATAATAAACCCTACCTAACTCTCTGCATGATCAAAGATGCTATTATTGGTCTTGAAATTGACATTATTTGACATATGAAGGCTCCAAAACATGGTTTCCAATGCAAATGGAATTGTTTCAAGTCTATAGTCATGTGAAGGTGATATAAGTAAACATGGGTGGTATGTACAATCATATAAGACCCATGTTCTTTCCCCAAGATCTCTTGATGGTGTTAAAAGACATATTTCTTTAGATTTTCCTTGAAGAAGGGAGGAAGGAAAAAAGAGTAGTTATAGAACCAACAAGAAGAAAATATTGTAGGAACCCTTAGGGTTTCATTTTCTAGTTCTGGATAGTAGTATTTTGAGGTTGTATTGTTTGGGTTTGTTCAAAATCTATAATAAAGTCATTGTAACTTTAAAGAATGATTATAACTAGAAATTTTCATTTTTTGAAGTGTCTCTAGGAGTTCTTTGTGTATTGTTGTGATGGTTTTTGATATGTTTCTAAGCTAAAATACCATAAAATCATTCTAAAATTTTTTTAATGTATCTTCTCAATATCAATAAAGAAATATATAGGTGTATTACCAGACTATTGAGTAAACCCTTATAAAGTTCAACAAGTTTTTCTATTTATTCATTTACATGAGTTGAACCTAATTTATGTGTGCATTTGAATAAATATGGTATTTGGGTATACCTTGGTTAAGGTATCCTATTTGGCTTCAATTGTTATGTATTTTTCATAAACTCTATGCTCCATGTCAAACTAGATATAGGCACCTACCTATAATTTATTCCCCTTCCCATCACTTGAACACACTTTAAAAAAAATAAACACTATATACATTTTTATTTGTGTTGTCTTTCCAACTTGCATGTATAAGTGCATAACAACTAGGGGTTGTCATATCCATATTCTAAAATCTTAACTTGGTAAGACCTTTTTGTTGTATAATTTGCATAGCCTTGTGTATTCAAACCAACACATACATGTACATTGTGATAACCTAAATAGGAATACACTATGTATTGTGTATAGTTTATAGCAAGGTCATTATTCAATCCTTGTAGCATTATAAAATTAAACACCTTAGGGAAACCCTTTGGTATTGTATAACCATAAGTGAAGGAGGTATTACCCACCTTAGTAATTGGTCCTCAATTGTTCAACCTAAATATAGGATTTGTGGTATTCTTCCTAGGTTTGCAACTAATATTAACACCTAGGAGACTATCCAACCTTAGGGCTTTGGGACCTACAACTTAGATAACCAACAAAATGATGATGTTGGCACCTCATTTTCATGAGTCTCATATTTACTTTGTTCTACTCCAAAGTTGTGCATTTGATCGTAGCCACCCTCAATTCATAATTGATCTAAGAAATATTTGGTTGGGTCCCCATTGTTGATTAATTTTCTAAGAGTATTCATTAAAAGTGTTTTCATAAAATATGATTAGTAAAATTTGTGAAAGAGTACTTTTATGGTTAACACCTTGTAATTTTTCCTTTCTTTGGATGATTTTAGGCAATTTAAGGATTTTATACTTTTTCACCTTATTGTCCTTGTTATACCTATCATCCTTGACATGCATTTCTTCTAACTCCCATTTTCTATTATAAGCCCCTTTTCCTTGAATTTTTTTATTCTAGGTTTAGTCCTCCATTCATATATTCCCTCAAAAGTATTTTGTACCCAAAAATACAATTTTAAAGCTTTAAAGTTTTAGACTTTCTCATCCTAACATCCCTATTAGACTTGTCATCCCTAACACACCTTTCCCCCAACTCTCATTTTCCCCTCTAATCCCCTTTCCCTTAAATTTTGGGATTCTAGGTTTGGTCCTCCATGCATGTTTTTCCTCAAAAGTCACTTTTCCCCAAAAACAAACTTTTCAAATTTTAGATCTCTTTCCAATCCTTATCGGACTTTCCTTGCTTGGCTTAGTAAGTCTCAAAAAAAAATCATTAGAACAAAAAAAATTGTCTACCACCCTAAACAACATAAGATGGCATTAATGGTCTCAAAATGGACATGATTCAACATATTAAAGCTCTCAAATACCTCTTGGTGCCTATGAGACCCTTTGAGACATGAATGGTGTTAAAAAGCATATGGTTGTTAATGCAAAGGGTATGGTTTCAAGTGTATGACCAAGTGAAGGTGATACATGCAAACATGGGTGACCTATATCACAAATGACCATGGTTCTTTCCCCAAGATATATTGATGGTGTTAAAAGATAAATATTTTTCTAGATTTCCCTTGAAGAAGGAAGGAAAAAAGAGGAGCAATTATAAAACCAACAAGAAGAAAATATAGTAGGAAACCTTATGGTTTCATTTTCTAGTTTTGGGTAGTATTATTTTGAGGTTGTATTGATTTGGGTTTATTCAAAATCTATAGTATAATCATTGTAATTTTTTATAATGACTATAAATAGTGGATCTAACATTATTTAAGTGTCTCTAAGAGTTATTTATGTATTGTATTAATGGGATCTTGATCAATTGGTTAGATAGAAGGCCATAAAATTATTGCAAAGCTTTTATAATATATCTTCTCAAGAGCAATAAAGAAATATAGATTATTACTAGATTATTAAGTAGGATCTTATAAATTTTTATAACTTTTGTTTATTCATTTACATGTGTAGAACCTAGTTTATGTGTGCATTTGAATAAATATAGTCTTTGATTATATTTTGGTTAAGGTATCCTATTTGGTTTTAGTTGTTACATATTTTTCACAAACTCTATGCTTTGTGCTCAATTGGATATAAGTAGTGGTCTATAATTTGTTCTCTATCCTGCCACTTTAACACACTATAATTAAATTAAACATTATATACACTTTTAGTTGTGTCATATTTCTATCATCCTTGTATAGTTGCATAATAGAAATAGGAGTTGTCATATCCATATTTTAATCACTTTACCTAGTAATCCTTTTCAATTATATAAAGGTGCATAGCCTTATGTATTCAAGCCAACACATTGGTATGTTGTAACAACCCAAAAATGGGTACACTATGTAGTGGGTATGGTTTATAGCAAGGTCATTGTTTAGTCCTTGTAGTATCATATAATTCAATACCTTAGGGAGCACCCCTTGGTCTTGTAGAACCAGAAGTTAAGGATGTAAATTCTACTTGCACAAAAATTGTATCCTATATTGTTGGATTCTCTTCGGCCAAACATCTCAACATGTTTCTTATGACTCCTATTAACTATCTCCATTTGTATGTCTATTTAAGGGTGGTATACCAAGTTGGATTGAAGCTTGTATACCTTTCTTCTTTCATAATATCCTCCAAAAAATTCATACAAATTTTAATCCCAATCTAATATAATGTTGAGTGGTAATTTGTGTAACCTTACTACCTCCTTAAAGAACAAGTTGGTCACTTAGGTGGAATCACTAACTACTATATAGGATATAACACATGTTATCTTGGAAAATTTTCTAACCACCACAAAGATCAAGTCACAGTTATTGTGGGTCTTTGGTAGCCCATGAACAAAATCCATGCTTAGGTGTTCCAATAGCCTCTTAAGAATAATAATTATCTATATAACCTATGTTTTGCTTCATCCCTTTCATAATCTGACAGAAATAACATTACTACACAAACTCTTGTACATCCATAGCCATATGTGGCTATAAATACCCTCCACTCAATTGTGCCACTATTTTTTCTATGCCAAAATTTCTATCCAACCCTCTATTGCACTTCTCTATTATAATATTTTTATGCATTAACCCTTTAGGTATATGCAATTGTGTCTTTATACACCAACCCATATGGTATCAAATGATTTCACTATTGTGATTGATCCCTGGACTTAGAATCTACACTTACTTTTCATGCCTCTTACAAGTACTCATCTTAAATAGATTTCTCCTTGATTGAGTCAAAATCTGACTCTCAACATATTTCCTTTGTTAAAGTGCATATTTGGCTGAATACATCAATGAATTTGTTTGACTTAATGGTCCTTTGCTTAAGAACGAACACATAACTTTGTAGAAACTAAACCTACCTCATATATTATTGATTAGAATTACATTAATTATTGAGGAACTAAAATGCTTGATGGTCCATGTATAGTATGAACTTCCTAAACAATAAATATTGTATCCATTTCTTTAGCATTCACACTATTGTATAAATCCCATGCCAAGTAATTCCTTGCGTCATTTTGCTTCTCACTAAAGTACATGATTTCCCTTGAATCCTAGCTTAGTACTACACCTCTCATTGTATCACTAGTGTTGCAAACTACCTAAAAAACTTACCAAAATATAGAACCATTAGCACTAGATGCTTCATCACCTTCTTTATTTCTTGAAAAATGCATTCAATACCCTCTATCTAAATGAAATCATTTATGTCACTACACATAGTCTTTATAATGGGTGCACCTATCCCACTAATGTTTTAAATAAGCTTCATATATAAAAAGTTCCCAACTCATCAAATCTTCATTCCTCAAATACACTCTTTAGTGATGATCATTCCTTCATCACCTTTACCTATTCAAGATCCTCTTCAAACTTTATTGGAATATCACAAGCCCCAATTATACTAGCTTTGTAGTTGTGAAGCTACACTTTTTCAAGTTTACTAGTAACTTTTATTTACACAATTGTTGTAATACCCCATATTATATGCACTGAGTATTCTTTCTTGGTCTTACTAAAGATTGTAATGTCATCCAAGTACACAATTTTAAACCTTTCTATAAAGGTTTTTGGCACCTTTTTCATCAACCTCGTGAATATGGGCCACATTTTTTGGGCCAAAAAACATCATTGACCATTCATACAATGTATCCTTCATCTTGAAGGTTAATTTCCATTCATCATCTTCCCTAATTCTAATATGATGGTAGTGATTATTTAGATATTTTTTGTGAAGTACCTTTCTCCTGTTAAGATGTCCAACAAATCACAAATGCATGTTAATGAGAACACATATTTAATGGTTGTCTTATTGATTTCCCTACAACTAATCCACTCTCCACTTTCCACTCTTTAGTGACAATATTGTGGGTACTATATATGGAGACAAACTTTCTCTTATTAACCTTTTCTCAAGCAATTATTCCACTTATTTCCTTATTTTATCAATTTATTGTGGTCATTATGTAAGTTTCCTTTCTGGTACTCCAATTCAAATCATTACAAAGCATATGAGATGGTATTGGGATAATACATGGGATGCACCCTTACATTCAATGTTAATTAAATCATTCTTTCTCTCGTGGAAATGATCAAGCAAGTGAGGGAGAATATGATGGCCTACCTCTTCATATGGAGGGAGTTATGTGGATCACAAAAGTGTTATTGTATTTGTTGGAGAATGCCAAGATCAAAGAGCTCTAATTGATAACCTTCCACAAGTAAAAATATGAGCATAATATTATGTCTATCAATATAAAATTAAGAGTGTGTAAATACAATGAGAAGGCCTTGCATATAAAGGAAAGGTGAATAAGGCAAGAAGGTAGGATTGAACAAGTGACTAACCCTCCAAAGAAGGGACACTTGTGAGCTCACTTGAAAACTATGTGAGCAAGTTTCAATGTGTCTCAAGTGATGAGGAAATATGTGTGAATGCTATGAATTGAGAAAAAATCAAAAGAAAACTAAGTAAACTTAAGCTATGCATGTGAAAAGGTCGATCCTATAAAGGTGATTAGCTAACTAGGTAAATAATGACTCTATTTACACTAACACCCCCTTTAAGTGTAACTTAGGGAGTAATGTATACATTAATGGTGAGTCTTGGCTACTAGGCCATGTTAGGTACTCATGTACAAATTTATCATAGAGTAAAGGAGAAAAACCTAGTGGGAAATAAAAACCCATCTCCAAAATAGAAATGATGCAATACAATGAAATAGAATATACAAGTGAATAAGATAGAAGGACTCATTATGACCCCCCAAGGACTACTTCTATAACATAAGTATAATAAATGTTTACACTATAGGAGAGTTATAGAGAGACAATGGATCCCCCATAATATCATAGAACCTACAGTGTTGAGTGATGCTCAAAGAAAAATGCAGAATTTGATTCTTGAATTTCAAAGAACATTTATTCCTTATGGAAGAAGATGAACTACAAATAGGTGCATGAAATATTCCCATGTGAGAAGACTGGAAGTCTTTGAATAATGTACAAGATCCAAATATAATGGTGAAATATTTGAAATTTTCTCAAATTTGATGCAGGAGCATCATACTCCATTGAATTTTAGTCGTGTTTTAGTTTCTATGTGGTGTAGTTTGGTGTTTTGTTGTGCAACTTCCTGTCACAATGTAGTTTAGCTTCCTGTCATAGAGATGCAAAAGTTCCCATCGCCTGGGGGATAGGAACTCATAGCAACAACGGGATGGTTTTTATCTCCCAAACCCAACAGTAAATGTGTTGGTTTGGGTGCTCTATAGTTTGTTCGATTGTTCTAGAAAGGACGATTCAGTTTCAACAGTTATGTAAACTGAAGCATAGGGCCATATGTGGATACGAGGAGATGATAACAAAGAATAGTAGCAACCATTTAAGAAGAGGAACTAAATAGTAGGAGAGGTGGCCATTATAAAGATATGAGACTGAATGCCAATGGAGTGTGTATGGTGATGAGTTGGGAAGAAGCCGATAAGGTTAAATAGTAGCCATGGTGGAGTTTAGGGTGGTTGATAATGAAGGGATAAAAGATGTTGTGGAGAGGGAATAGCGAATGGGAAAATATTGGGATGCAATAATTGAAGGAGCCAATAAGTGAATTAAAGGAGTCGATCATGAAGCTTGGAGGCATCGATCCTTAAGGGATCCTAATCATTGTAATCTGAATCAGTTCCACTTGTAACAATACAAGATAATGTTTTTGTTAATGCCCATTTATTTGTTATCGTCTGCTTTCTGTTTCATTTTTGTTACAAATAGTGGTGAAGTCTCAATTTTATAACTGAATGAATGAGAAATTTCTATAGTTTTTGGCATCTGAGAGATAGAGAGTGAGAGAGAGAACCACCAAATTGGTTCCAGACTATGAGTTTGTGATTTTTCCATCATCAAATGGTATCAGAGCATAGAAGGTTCTAAGCACTGAGTATATTTCTGAAGTGAGGCAACTTTATTTTCATGAATCAGTCCTTTGTTCAACGTTTTTTTTTCTCATTTCTCTGAAAATAAAGATTAGAAAACCCTTCTTTTGTTCAGCTGAACACCCTTGATGCTTTCTTGAGAAATCATGGTCACAACTTCATTTCTCATGTGACTGGCTGTGTATTTCTAAAAAAAATATAGTTTGTAGACATTTTGATTCTCCTTTTCTTCATAGGACATGAGATTTGTTTCTGCCATCTCCATGCTTCCACCTTGGTGACTTTCAATGCTCATGTATGTATTTATGATTTTTGAAGTGAAAGTATTAAATGGGTACCTCTATATTTTGAAGAAAGAAAGCTCCAGGCTGTGACCATGATTGAAAATTTAATATCTTTTGTTGTAAACAACGAAAATCTGTTATTGATTTCGACCCACAACTGAAAATATGGTAACTCCATATATCTATATTTATGAGGAAAACCCCCAGGTGGGTATTTGAGCTTATGTGAATATTCCTTCATCTAAGTATTTTCATACTTTTGTGAGGCCACTATTGATTATGTTTTGAGCTTTTCTATACAAGAAATGAAAGAAATCCCTTCTTTGTTAGCTCGACCCTTTGAAAATAACATGGCTTACATACTTTTCCTTTACATTCCGGGTATTTGTGATTCATTGCATTTAATAATTAATGAGCTCTCATGACTTACACCTTTAAACTGTTCTATTGTCCTGAATCTGTAGCTTCACTAGTAGCTTTAATCATGCATACATATGCCTTTTGTTATTTATGTCACTAAATAGTTGTATTCTTTACTTCCAGGAAACTGTGCTGAGCTTTGAATATGGACTTCAACAAATGTTCTCTTGACTGTACTCATCTATGATTAAATCGTTGTCACTTAGCATGACTGTCCTATCATTATGTGACTGCAACTTTTGATATTTCATTGGCACGAGATATGATATCATGATTGCACCTCTCTTGTTTGATATCTCGCTTATGCATGACTCATCTGGTTGTTTGATCAATTATCCATTCATGAAGATGGTCTGTGATAATATTTTCCTTGCATATGTGACTATTCTTATGATGATGATGCTCTTCTATTCCTTTGACAAATAAATCAAAGGCTGCTCTTGTAAATTTGTCTTATAGACCTACAACTTACTGTGTTATCAACACTTTTTTGATCTACTGCCTTCCAGTTATGCATTCATGCTATCATGATGGTCATCCTTGAACATTTGCATTCTTATTCCTATAACCATCATTTATGACCATGATTTACTATTGATGGAAGATTGATTTTAGAAACACCTTAATCTGCATCATTCGTTTACATTGAGTTTGCACTTGATCATGATTACTATTCCATTATTGATGATAGCTTTTTGCAATGAATGACTGGTAACTGTTCTTGATATATTTTCAAATGATGAACAAGAGATGACTTACTCAATTTGTTTTTATCAAGTTAAAATAATGTTACTTGACCAACTATCTATTCATGGAGAATGATAATTACTTTTATTCCATACTGTTGTCCCATGTCACTGTTTATAAGATGGGCTCAACCCTTGTGGGAGCCACATTTCACACCACTCATAAGCATATCTGTTTATTGGAATGATGATTATACCTGTACCTGTACACTTAAACAAACACATTAGCAAAATAAATGAAGCTAAAAGCTTATATTGAGTTATGTTCCTTTTGATCATATCAATTTGATTTGTTCAAATCATCTGATGAATGCCTAATTGAGTGTGTGTTATATTTCTATTGGTAATGTAGGCCTATGATAGGATATGATCTGTCATTGCTTTAGAGACCATCTCTAATATCACATTTCAACATATTTGCAGATGCTTTTGGAGCGTGGAGCTAGATCAATTCGAAAGCACAACAACTGAAGACTTTAACGTGAAGACGATTCGTCATTCCAAGGAATGACGAATCACCTTCTATCTTATGCCCATGTTATTTTCAGTTGTATAGTTTACATTCTTTTCTTGTATCCATCATTTAACTATGAAAATAAAATTAGTTACTCTCACGGCTTGTGCGGGACTTCAGTTTTTCCAATATGAATAAAACAACATTCTTTTATGCAAATTTATGAGTTCTTCTATTACAAACATTTGCATAATCAAAATTTGAAATTCAATGAATGTTTTTAGCAAAAAATTTGCACCTTTCTGTAATGAATGCAATTCAGCTCCACCCATTTTGAGCTGTAGCTAAAAATAGGTAACAGGACCATTTCCATGATTTCATCTTGAGTCATCCCTAGAACATTGTTGGTGATATCCTCCACTTGGAAACCTTCCTCTTGAAGATCTTGTGGTAATTGAGGAAGGTTGAGTGGGAGATTGCTAGATCCGATGGGGTTGATTTCAGGTGCAGTTTGACTCAAGTCACTTGAAGTGGATTTGTCTTTGTTTGTTTCCATGTTCTTCTTGTGTTGAGATCTAGTTTGGACCATAAAATAAGGATCAATTTTCAGGAATATGGGAGGCAAACCTCTAAATCCTTAGGTTGGTCTAAAATTTAGGTACAAAAAAGAAAATCTAAGATGTTAAGGATCAAAGGATGGTGATGAGATAATGAAAGATGGATGATGTGATTGATTGAAGTCTTAAGAAACCTTGGAGGGATATTAGACTTTAGGACTTTTGGATTTTTTGATCTTGGGTTTGATTTGGATTTGATAATGAACTTATAAACTCCAAGATGTTAGATGTTATCTTGGAATAAACTTGTTCACAAGGTGATAATTTAACTAAGTGTGTGAAGAAGGATGCATCCACACACACTTAGTCAAACAAGATGATTTTGATTTGATTTAAAGGATTTGCCGAAAGTCTAGTATGAAGGATTTTTACAAGATTTCTAAGAGTTGTTTTTGAGATGGTTTTTGATTGATGTTTGAGGATGGATGAAAGTGTTGATTTTGATCCTAAGTGAATTTAGAGAGACTTTTGTTTACAAGACCTAGGTATTGAAGAACATGCTATACTTCTAAGAACTTGTCAACCCTACAAGGTGAGATACTCAAAACGTTGGAAGAGAGTTGGATTTTGACAATAATAGAATGAGTACAAGTTTGGGTTGTCCTTTGATGCATGTTTGTAAAATTTATAGAGCAATCTTTCTCTAACTTGATAAAGCATAGACTAACATTTCTTGAGATTGCTTGGACTGAGACGTTTGTGACGATTGATGGAATTTGGTTTTGGGATTTTGATCTCGTGGGAAATCATTTGAGAAAACATGTGTGGGATTCAATTTTTCTTTTATCTTTGCTTAATGAGTTCTTTTTACCACAAACACTTTCTTGCTTAGCTTTTCAACTAAATGTCTACGTTTCAATTTATTTTCATCCCACAAAGTCCATTATGTGGAAATCAAGAGAATCAAGGAAATAGTTCCCTAATGTTGACTTTAGAGAGAAAATTGAGATATAAATCCAAATACTTAGAAGCCTCTAAGGATGAAATCCCTAGGGACAAGCAATAGCACTTGGATTTTTCAAAGTTATTTGCTCCTTCTAAAGGTTTGAAATTTGATGTCCTTGTTGAATGTTTTCTTTCAAGATTTTGGATCCAAGCAATGTGTTTAACAGACTCAACGATTTCACAATCCTAGGATAGAAAAGAAAATATTTGTTGAATTCCCACTTGGATAAATCCAGCTGCGTTTATTCAAAGCAGATGATTAGAAGCTTGACCAAACTGGTTCCCTCCATGGCACTCACTTCTATGGGTCAGCCAAGCTTCAGTTCTCACGAATCTCCCATGAAATTTTTTCATCTCTACAAAGAATTACAAATATGTGGGATGGCTCCAGAGGTCTGAGCTCCTGACACCGACAAATATTGGGATTTTTGGCTACTAAACAAGAGTTCATAATAAGGACATCTAGTTCAAAGGACACAATGATAAACTCCCTCAAGAGGTATCACAACCCTTAGAACAAGGGCTTTACACATCATAAAGATATTGTAGGAGAGCTATCATGCACCACTTTGTTGATTGCAAACTTTCCTTGCAACCACAAATTTGTATAGCGGTTCGAAAGAGCCTAGCTTATGCTCATTACCACTTGGGTCGTTCCCTTGGGGTGAGCACTTTTTCCCACTAAAATAGGCCCTCTAAAGGCACACAAAAGTGAGCAAGTACATATATAGTTCGATCAATCCTTGTTTATGTGAACAAGGAGAGAACACACGTGAGGCCTTTTTCTACACTACCAAAATTTGTTCAATTTTAAGAGCCCAAATTTGAAATGTGGAGGCAATCTTTTAGACAACCTAATATCACTAAAGTGCTTTTGATTCTCAAGATCACTGTGAAGTGCAAGAGAAGTGCATACACATTTCAATGGTATTAGTTTGTAAAAAGGATTACAAAATAAGATAAGCACATGTTCATTTTAGACCTCAAAAGCAGTAAATGGGTTATTTTTATAACACCAAAACAAGTGTTTGAAGTTGCTTGTTCAATTTTAGTCCAAATCCAAAGTCTAATAAGTTTCTAAGTTCAATTTTAACCAACTTGAAGAGATCAAATCAATGGTTAATTTTAAACCCAAAACTGAAGTGAGTTGTCCTAAAATAGAAAAAAATAAAAGCAAGAAAATAGAAGCCCTAGATTAAATACAATAAGCATTTAAAAATGCTTTGTCAATTTCAAGTTCAATGCTCAATTTTTTAACTCCAATCTGCTTTCTTTCGCTTAAGTCCAATGTCCAATTCCAATGTCAACTTAACCTGCAAGCATTACAAAGTAAAATATTAGAGATGAGATTTATTTCAAAGAATTAATGATAAAAAAAAATTACCCCTGTCATGCAAAGTCTCTAAAAGAAACAAACAATGGTTATAGCCAAAAATCAGATTTTTTAAAAGCATGAGAGAACTTTCATTATTTAGACAACTCTTTAAAGTAGCTATTTGATCAAATAATAACTCAAATAAAGTCTATCAAATAACCATGTAAATTAATGATAAAGTTAATTGTCACTAATAATGGGAAGACTACCCAACCTAATGGATCCCAATGACAATAAGAAAAGATCTCAACATAAATACGTGCCAATAAAAAATGGTGAAGAGGTTAGACAATAGATTGTTTGAATCTTTGTATTTGAAGAAATAACTTACTAGTTCATATATTTTGAAACAATAAGCTTGAGCTTTTTAAATTCAAAATAGACCAGTTTGAGTTACAAACTTTAATTCAACTGTGAGAGATTAGAGAACAGATGTACAACCTTCGATTGAACTTCCAACTCAAGATCCTTTGCTATCTTGCAATGCTTTTAAGTTTTTCGCCCTAACTAAGAACTGTTTATCAAGATAAAACTCCCACTCAACTGATTTACCCTAGAACAAATTTTTGTTCATCTCACAAGGCCGCCCACTATAAAAATCCCTCCATAGAATTGTTTCTACTTTCCTTTACACTAGGTAGTTTATGAGCACGACATTCTACTTTTCAGGCAGAGGTCCCACATGTACCATGAGTTGATTGTCGGCTGACTAGTAAAGCAACGGGATTGATTTCTACTCGAATACACGCTTAGAATCGGAATAAGTTCTATTTTTCTAATTACGATATTTAAGTAGAATCTCCTTCCAACTGCATACCACGGCTTTAAACCAGCGCTCACTCAAAACTGAATATTAAGACAACGCTTACTCAAAACGTAATATCAATTCATTTCCTAGCTCTTTGAAATTCATAAATGAAATGTGCCATAAATTTGAAGTTCAACACAACAAGTACTAAGGCGATACCTGATTTTCAATAGCAGATGAAAATCATATGGGAACCCATCCGCATCGCACAAATCAAGGACAATGTTGGCGCTGGGATGGGATCAAGAGACGCTAAGAGACATATGTGAATAAAGTCAAGGCTTTAGAATCGCTTAACCAAAGACCTCAAATAGATATCATCTCCTGAAGGAAGAAGATAATAGGATGCGCACAACATATTTGCTAAAAAGACTTAGAAACTTTTAACAAATGCAGAGTATACACCATCAATGTGGTTTGGAATATAGCACTCAGGAAACTCAAAATCTCACCAAGCAAAAAGAAATCATTTTTTAACTATTGCAATTAGCAGGTGTAAAACCAAATTCAACAACCTTTGACCATCATCCTCCTAGCCTGTGTGTTTCACATAATACCTAAAAGAGACGTTATCTCACATAAAGAAATGAATGTAGTGAACTCTTACCAATCTTATACATTTGAACAATGAAAACACATATTTGAAGTAAATGAACAATGTACACTTAAAAGCAGATCAAAAGAGGACTAAAAGCAAATTAAAATATACACCATTAGTTATATTTGAACAATATATGCTTAAAAGAAAATTAAAAGCCTATATCTGAGCATAATGTGCATCTAATGAGCATAAGGCCTTCCCTCTAGCGCCATATGTAAGCACCAAATCTGAAAACCTCAACATACATTAACATGGGTTAGTTTAAACTAAACAAACTAAGTACTCCTATGAGATATTGAATCATGCTAAATAATGCAAACAAAGCAATAAAATACCAAAGAGACTAATTGAAAGCATGTAAAGCATGTTCAAACCTATCCCATAGTGGATTGGTGCTACTTTGATATGGAAAGTAGCCCTTTCCCAATCCCTTGACAAGCTTGATGATGAATGTGTGATCTTTGATGCAAAAATTCCAATAACATGGATTGTGGATGGTGAAATTCTATGCTAAATTGGATGAAAATGTGGATGCTATGAATTCAAATAACTATCATAGAAATGAATAAACTTGTAGATTCAAAATGCCTAAATTTGTGTCCCCAAATACAATAGAGAAGTCCTCTATTTATAAGGAAGAAAGATGGAAGAATGGAGAATAGGATGAACGTGGGATTAAAGAAGGGGCCGATAGCATTGTGCCACTTGTCAACATGCTAATGAAGGGAGATGGAGCACATTTTGAACAATGTGCATGTTAAATGCATGTAGGTGAATTTTGAATTTGAAGAGGTGACTTGTGTAAGAGGAGGTGTAAGTGCTTTTAATGCCAAGGTGGGTCAAGGGGAGGACATGTAAGAGCTTTTAATGCCAAGTTGGAGGACAAAAGTCTTTTGGGAGGGATAATTCAAATAAGTGGAATATTCCAAGAATATGCCATATTTGAATGAAAATAGGGTAATTTTAAATCAAATAAATTGATTTACATGTGCAACTTGACCAAGGTTGTCTTACCCAAGGGTGGAGTCAAAAGCTAGAGGAATGGGGGATTAGTGTTAGGAGCTAATTAATCTGGGACTAATTAACTTAGATGAACTTAGTTGATTGTGAAATTTAATTTAAATGCTTGAATTTATTAAAATCAAATGAGAGGATATTGGAAGATTAATAATTTAATTAAATAAATTTGATTTATTCAACTAAATTAAGGAAATTGGGTTTTAATTAAAAAAAGTTGATTTATTTAATCAAAGAGAGAACAATAGGATTTAATTAAATAAAGTTGATTTATTTAATCAAAGAGAGAATATTAGGATTTAATTAAATAAAGTTGATTTATTTAATCAAAGAGAGAACATTATGATTTAATTAAATAAAGTTGATTTATTTAATTAAAGAGAGAACATTAGGATTTAATTAAATAAAGTTGATTTATTTAATCAAAGAGAGTATATTAGGATTTAATTAAATAAATTTGATTTATTTAATCAAAGAAAGCACATTAGGATTTAATTAAATAAATTTGATTTATTTAATCAAAGAAAGCACATTAGGATTTAATTAAATAAAGTCGATTTATTTAATTAAAGGAGGAATTTGATGAATTAATTAAATAAAGATTATTCAATTAATTGGTTAGTAAAGAAATGATCAAATAAGAATCGAAGTTAGTTAATCAGAATCAAATGCATTATGTCGATTAGGATATTTTGAGTGTCTACACAAAGATCAATAGAGTTTGGGTTTGTTATGGCCTATGACCAACAAACCAAATTGCTAAATAAAAAATAGATTATCGGCCTATGGCCAACAGACAAAAATTGTTTCAATAGAACAAAATATTAACAACTCAAAAAGTAATTCCAAACAAGATGACTCAACAGTAATTTCATTCTAACAATTCCATTCTTCATCGATCCTTCACCTTTCACGTACTCAATAGCTTCAACCACACCTTTAATTATCCCCTGTCATTTAATCATGAAATGATTAACATTTCTTCGAATAGTCAAGATTTTGGATAGATTTAATTCCTTTAACAATTTATTAAATATATCTATTTTCCTACAACAAATAGTGACATGAAGTATTGGTAGGACAATGTAAATGAGGGTAAAAAGGAAAACAAAGAATGGAATAATAGAGCCTCATTTTCTCCCATCAACTTTGTCTAGATCTCTCTAGCAGATTTCAAACTCATAAATTTCACAAGTTCAGTGTTAGAAAGACCACTTAAAAGAGCATACCTTGCTTTACCATATAGTATATCCAGTCTCAATAGACTTTCAAACTTCGAATATAAGAGATACTAGGAAACCTTCCATCCTTTTCTTCCAAAAACCATAGTTTGATCCATCAAACAAAGGAGCATCCCTCTTGTGCACCATTCCAGATCTACCTCAAGCAGTTAAGCTTTCTTCCAAGGAACCTTGCTTTGATACCAATTTTTGAATGCACATAAGACAATTGAGAGGGGGGTGAATCAATTGTACATTAAAACATCCAAAACCCTCATAAACATTCAGATCCACATCAACTTAATTAACCCTTAAACTATTAGAATGATTTAGCATGAAAGAAAATAACAAAAAATGAAACACATCAACACTAAGAACAATAGAACACCAAATTTACGTGGAAAATCCAAGAAGGGAAAAAACATGACGAGGATTAGATCATAATATAAAGTAATTGCAACACAAATACAAAAGGCTCATTGCCCAAAAGAAAGAAAGGTTCATTGCAATTAGCCTCAATGCTTAAAAGCTCTAAAATATTTTGTATGAATCATTCATCATTCCATGTTGCATCTTCAATTGCCAAACTCTCCCACTTGATTAGGAATTTTGAGGTGGCTATTTTTTCCAATCTGATTTTGGAAATTCCATGAATCTTTTGTATATTTTGTATGAATACTTTTTTCATAATATTAATAGAAAATAGATGAGAGAGTCCACAAAAATATGCATTCTTAATTATTTCATCCACAACAAGCTTGATTACATCAATATTATTTGTTTTTGGTTGCCCCATAATGAAATCCATTAATATTTTTGCCTAGTGTTGTATTGGAATGCCTAATATTTGTAAGAGGCCTAGAGTCTTTATTATTTACCATTTATTTTTTGGTATATCAAACATTCTACCACAAATTTTTGGATATTCACTTTGATACCTTCCCAAAAAAAAAAATTCTTTATAGGGTAATAGGTATGAACAAATCTTGTTAGACCAAAAAATCCTCTCATCTTAACACCTTTAAGTGACACCAAATTTCTTGAGTATTCTACTTGTTTCACCCCAAGGACACATTTAGATTATTTTTCATAGGTTTTATTTTCTTTAAACTAATTAGCAATAGGAATATGAAACTTATCTTTATGAGTGATTTTGTTTAGCTTCTTGTAATGTGAGCACATTCTCCATGGATCATCCTTTTTGTTAAGAATAAGCATAGGGGATAAATATTATTTTTTGTTAGGATGGATAATTCTTTGTGGTATTAATTTAATGTCATGATTATGGTCTCCAATTAGAGGTACAACGTTGGATTCTTGAAATACTTGTTGGTGGTGTTGAATAATATCTTGAATTTTTGGTTGATCTTGAGTTATCATATCTCATGCTTCTATAAAATGTAATTGTTCCCCCATATTATAAGAACCTTTTTTGAATAATTATCCATCCTATGAGAGCTAATGATTTCAAATGGTGGTGATTTAATTCCAAAAAATTCATGCTTTTTCCCATGTATCCTAAAAGACATGGATAATTCTTGAAAATTGAAAGAGATTGTTCCTAATTGTTTAATACATTGCACACCCAAAACTACATCCACTCCCCTAATAAATATATCAAACATTTATGAATCTAGTTGATAGTTTCCCATTGATATTTTTATATGATGGAATTTACCTCACAAGATAGTTGTTTCCCATCGACTATCATGACTTGAAAATTAGAGATTGGATAAACAAAACAATTGAGCTCATTCACTAATCTTTTATCAATAAAGTTATGTGTACTACCAGTATTTTAAACAAAGAAAAATAGGGTAGTTCACCAAAATGGGATTGATGAACTAATTAGGGACCTATCTTTCACTATTTCATTAGGAAATGAGATCCACACAATGAAATTACTATCAACCTTTAGGTGAATCAAGTCAAAGTGTGAATATACTAATTTCCTTTTTTGCAAGGATGGGGGTCCTAATTGCATAACACTTTGGAGAGAAAGATTAAAAATAGCAATATAACTCCAAAATGCAATCTACAACTTGGATCTTGAAGATTAAGCTCAATACTAATGGAACCAAAAATTGGATCAAAGATCAAAGATGGGTAAGATGATGTGTACCAGTCACTAAAAGTGCTATGCTAAAGATGACCTAGGACTCATTCAGCCAGGGGCGAATGGGTCCTCAGTTAGGGTTTGTCTGCAACTTTCAGGATCCTCTGCTATAGATTTGAATCCTTCAATTTTCCCAAGTTTCAAGTTCAAAGAGTCAAAAATAAATTCTGCAATTGAGTTTCCGTGAGATGATAACTTTTATGACAACTTTTGCAACTTTGACAAGTTCTCCAATTTTTTTCTTCAAAAGATCTTCAAGATTTCTTCCACCTAAATTTGCAAACACAAATCAAAAGGGGAAAATGTTTTATTTTTGGTGAATGGGGGTTTGCCTTGGTAGAACCTTGTTTTGGTAATTAAAATTTGAAATGAAATAAAATAGCATGAAAGGAATGATGAATGAACAAATCTATGTCACAACTCATCAAACCCTTGAATGAACCTTGGAACATAGATCTGCAACTTGCATGAAATGGCTTCAATGGATGTGGATCTTAATCTTGAAACTTGATTTGAAACAATGCCTTGAATGCTTGAATGGATCATGAAACCTACATCATCATATTAGCTCAAAAAACATGCATGATGCAAGAAGACTTTGACATGACAATTGGATCTTGATTGCTGTAATAATTCTTCACTAAATCTGCCCTTAAATGCCTTGAAATGCTCTCGAATTGCTCTAATAATACTCATTTGAATATTCTTAGATTTCTTGAAATTCTAAGATGAAACATGGTGAAATGACCTTATACTTATAGGTATGTAACATCAATTTTCTAAAATTCAAATAACACAAGCCGACATGTGAATATGGATTCAAAAATGTTAAAATGCCACCAAAAAAAAATTTAAATTAGGGTCCTAGGTCTAAGTGAGGACCCATTTTCCCAAGGGCGAATGGGTCCTAGGTCATTACCTAGGACACACATTGCTCAATGTGAAGTGTTATGTTTAGGCATTAATGAATGTTGGGTTCCTATTCGGAAAATGCAATTAATTAGGATTGGATTTGAATTAAAGAGGAAAATTAAGGTAAATTAACCTCAATTAATTAAGGGAGCCCTAAATAAGTGTGAAAGTGTAAAGAGCTACACTCTACAACACTAAAAATAAGGCACAATTAAGTCCATTTTAATTAATAGGGCCCTAAAATTAATGTGAATATGTAAAATACATATTACAACACTAAATTAAGGCATAATTAAGTTCATTTTAATATTAATTCCTAATTAGGTGTGAAAATGTAAAAGGATACATTTCTCTACACTATAGTATCTACTAACACTTTCACATTTATCTTTTTTATATTAAAAATTACTTTGAGTGTTTGTGGTGCATATATTCCATTCAATGCATGTAGGGAGATAGTAGTGCTTTCTTTTTCCTTGGAATTCTTAAGTTTTATGTTTGATTCTTTTGTAGGTACTTATCCCTCTTCATCCTCATCTTTTTTCTCACTAC